>JAOXYD010118076.1:0-11278 GCA_028565735.1 Pinacopodium congolense | reverse complement strand
CATTCCACAAGGTTTGAAAATAGTCACCATATTAATTTGACTTTCACTTCATTTAAAGAATAAATTTAAACCGAGGCTAAGAAATCAATAGGGAAATGAACTTGTCAACCTTAACCAATACATCTTCTATAGTCCCTCGTGAATATGTAATAGAACGATCTACTAATTACAAAGAAACTATTATGGGTTTTGGTTCTTCCACCCAACTTCTTAAAAATAGACAAGGGCATCAAATTAACGCTCACTCCGAAGTCCATCAGTGCCTTATCTATTAGCAAGTTACCTATTATATAAGGAATGTTAAAATTATCAAGGTCTTTGAGCTTAGGAGGTAACATCTTCAACAAGATCACAGAACATGCTTCATTTAGCTTTACAATTTTATTTCCTTTTCTTTATCATAATTTCCTTTAAATACTTAGCATAACTTTGCATTTGTGTTATAGCTTCTACAAATGGGATGTTAATATGCATTTTCTTGAACATTTCCACAAATTTCTCAAATTTCTTATCTATATTAGAATTCTTAAGCCTTTAAGGGTAAGGAATTTGAGGCTTGAATGGTTGAAAATTTGGGTTAGCAAAAAGCCTACAAGGTTGCTCTTGACTCTCACTCTCAATTTCCTTTGCCTTTTCCTATCCTTTTACTGCTTCCACCACTATTTCATCACTATTTTCTTTTTCTTCTTTCGTATTTTCTACTTCTCTACTTTCCACTTCTTTTCCACTTCTCAAAGTAATTACTTTTACATACTCTCTAGGATTGACTTCAATAATGCTAAGTAACTTACTACAAAGTTGTTCTTGTAAAAGCTTAGCAATTTTGCTAACTTGAGTCGCTAGATTCTTAATTAAAGCTTCACAGTTTTGTAATCAAGACTCATTACTTTGATTATACTTTAAAACAAGATCTTCAAATTTTGATTTCTTAAGTAGAGGTAGGTTGGCTCTAAATCCAAGTGTTGAGGATCTTTGTGAGTTGCTTGGGGGATGGTAGGTATTTTAATTATCACACTATGAAATATTAAGGTGGTTTCTTCATCAAGAATTGTAAGTATTTTGGGATGGTAGGTATTCTAATTATCACGCTTTGAAAAATTAAGGTAGTTTCTCCATCTAGAATTATAAGTATTTAAGTATTGATCATTCCTTTTCTTGTTATAGTTACCATATTAGACTTGCTTCAGCTCTCTAGAGAAAGGACTACTTATTTGAAAATTTAAGGATATGTGGGAGGAATTACCATAATTTTCACACTCAACTTGGCTCCTAAAGGCACGATTATTAGCTCTACTAACCAAACCGTCCAATTTCTTGGTTAAGGCATCCATTTAGGCAGTTAAAGCAACTGTATCTTTTATCCCATGCATTCCATATGGCTTCCCATGATGGCGTTTAATGTTATACTAAAAATTGTTCGATGCCATCTCTTTTATTAAATTGTAAGCTTCCTCAAAAATCTTATTCATAAAGCTACCTCTAGCTACAATATCTCTAATACATTGAGTAGAAGGTGTGAAACTAATATAAAATATATCCACTTATTACCACGTACTAAAGCCATAGATAGGGCACTTGGCCAAAATTTCCCTAAACCTTTTCCATACCTCATATAAGCTCTCTTTTTCATACTGAACAAAGGAACTAATTTCGATTTTCATCTTAACAATCTTAGCAGGTGGGAAATATTTAGCTAGAAAAAGCTTTATTAAATCACCCCATGTTGTAATTGAATCAGGTGGATGGTTCATGCTTTAGCCTTGTCTCTAAGGGAAAATGGTAATAATCTAAGAATCTAAGCATGGTAGCATCTTCAAACACTCCGTTACTCCTAAAAAGAATCACAAATATCAAAGAATTTTTGCAAATGCTCATTAGCATCTTCTAAGGTTATACCACCAAATTGGGAACCTTTAACTATAGAAATTATACCATACAGGATTGCAAAATTATTTGCATTGACCCTAGGCCACATAATGCTAGCCATGTGTCATCTTCTATTGCCTAAAGCTAAATCTATCATGGTGGATTGTCTAGCTCACTTGAGTTTCTTTCTTTTGTCTATAAATTATTCGATTAAGCTTTAAATCAAATTAAAATTTCTCAGGTTTCTGTCCCCATGTATACATGCAAAATTAAACTAGAAAGGAAATTAAAGCAAACTAATAAATAATAAAAACAAAAAAACATAGTTTAAACAAAAGCAATAAAAGCAAATTTATGCACTTTAAACAATATAAACAAGCTCTAGAGTAAAAAAAAACACCAATTTGTTCAAAGTATTCCAATTCTATTTAGTTCCCTGAAAATGACACAAAAAATTGTTTTTGGTTATTAATATAGGCCAATTTATCCAAATTAGTTATCAAATTAATAAATTGAAGCACACTTTTCTTAAAACAATTTCAAAAAACTTTTCGACCAATATATCGATCACAAGTAATATAGTAGAACATTTAGTATCTGAATTATCATTCCTATGGGGATTAAATTATGCATGTATTAAGTCAATTAGATCAAAATTATCGAGAGAAGTCAATTCAAATGAAATTACTAGCCAAAATTACCAAATTTAATTCAAAAAGTCAAATTATGCAAAGAAGACTATGTTTAAGTTTACGGATTGCTTAATGAATTAAATGGTAAGGCCTAGTTTTTAATGATCTAAATGGATTAATTAAGGATTAGGAGGCTTGTCCTAGGGTCACTTCACTAATTCAAGACATTTCTATAGTTAAGACAATATCTTTTCTCCAATTAACTTAAATTAAAGTTTGGTCATTCATCAATTTTAGACATTAGGCTTAAAGTTAAAAAATCTTAACATAAAAATTCAATTTTCATATTATAACCCTCAATATAAAACAAATTTGGTGATGAAATGTTTTATATTAGGTTGTTTAATGAATTTTCCAACAATTTAGGTAGATTTCTTGGATCTTAATGTTGTTTGTTAACTTTATTCTAAGTGATGAAGTTAGAAAAAGCATTAAGCACTTCATTTAAACAAAAGGCGTCCTTTAATCACGCACCAAAACATATTAAGAACATACTTACATAATTTATTAGCCATTCCTTAGCCAAAAATCAACTCATTAGATCAAGAAACAAAACATATTCATCATATTCGTGAACATATGTAAATAAAGATTGGAGTTCAATAGATTAAAAAAATTTGAAAGCATCAAATCCAGCTATAAACATGTTTATAGATCTAAATCATGTGTTCAAGCTGTTTCAATCCTTAAAAACAAGCTTAAATCTGCAAAAAAAAAAGATTAAAAGAACTAAGAACATAAGAAATAAGCCCTAAAACTTGAGAGCATCTGAATTTTTTCTCTAGAAATATGTTTTCTAAATTTTCTCTCTTGAAATTTTTTTTAAAAGGCCACTATCTCTTTTTGCTACAAGTTGGAAGCAAGCTGAACAAGTTGCAGTCAGTGAGAGGAGAAGATCCAGTAGGAAAGGTCACTATAGATACCTAAACGACACTTGAAATTGGCCTAAATGGTGTCGTTATACCCCTAATGTTTAGGCCCCAAAATTGCCTTTAACACGGGTCTACCTAAATTAAATGAAAGTTTTCTTAGGGCTTACCATTTTACTCATGATTTTTCTCTAAACTTTATATTTTTCTTGTTTTTGACTTCAATTTGGTATTAATCTACAAATTAAATAAATTCAAACACTAATTAAACAATTAAACCACAAAATAGGGGTTAATTTACATTAAAATATCATGAAAATCACTATGAAATGACCCCCTATCGAGTACTAATATATAAAATTTATTCCTTTAAAATTGATTTCACTCCTCATTTATGACTAAAATCCAACTCCCATCACTACAAGCTTCATCTATGGTTCTATGCTTAATATGGTCGATAGGATTGAAATATGTTGAGTTTTCATATGCATTTTAATGTCATTTCAATCCTATTTTTGTATTTAAATGCTTAATTTATGTTCTTTTTGGATTTTCATGCAAATTTAATAATGGAACACAAATACAAACTAAAAGCATGAAATTTCTAAGACAAATGAGCAAAATAAATAAATAAAAAAAGGGAGTCAAGCTAATACATACATATATTGGAGACAAAAAGCAAAAAAAATTTTAAAAACTTGACAAAAAATCAGCATCAAAAGACGTTATTAAGGGATTAAAGCAAAACAATTAAAATGGAGCAGGCTTTTAAGAGGAAATAAGAAAAGGAAAGCTTTTAATTGGGTGAAATGTGTCCTACTCCATTAAGCTAAAAATACAAAGCTTAAAGCAAAGAAAGCTTTCCAGGAGACAAAAACAATGTGATTAAGAATGAAAAGAAAAACAAAGAAAGCTTGGCTTAGGAGCATGTACCCCTAATAGGAGAAGAGGAAAAAAAAAGCTTTAAAGGTTTCATAGAAAACATGTTCAAGAGGCTAGTGGTGAAATAAAAAAAGTTTTTAAAGCCTTTCATATAGAAGGAGATGGAAACAGTAAAAATATGAAGCAAGAGCTACTCTCCACTCACAAAAGACAGCTTCAAATGGCTTGAAGGGAGGAGCTCTCCACTTGAAAGGTATCAGTAAATCACATTGAAGATAGGTGGAGCTACTTCCTTTGTTGACAACTTAAGCATGGAGCTTACTTTTCCTTGGAGAGGACAACATCAACGTGATTGTTGGAGCTTTCTTTGGCAAAGGAGATTCAGCAATGTGTTTATTGGCATTTTCCTTTAATTTTAGTTTAGCTTTTGCCTTTGTTCCTTAATTTTATTTTCTTCTTCCATTAAATTTAGTTGCTTTTATTTTCAAATGTGTATTGCCCGTAGTTGCCAAATTCTTGGAATTTTAACTCACCATTTCAATTCTTTCCTAACCAATATCAATGTTCTACTTTTTATAATATTTTCGTTGTCATTTATATGTGCTGAAATTTTTATGTCAATGTTTTTTCAATTTATATGTGCTAAAATTTTTATTTAGAATATTATTTTCAATTTTTTAATTAAGTTTTAGTTACTTAAGTAATAGTTTAAGTCGTTTATGTATGTGTTAGATTAAGTATTACATTGTGTTTTCCCTTTAGTGCTTTAATTTTTCCAACCTTAGTTTTAATTAATTAAGTATTATTTTTGTTTATTTAGTCTTTTTTTGGGATAATTTAAATATTTGTAGCTAGGTGTTTAGGGGGTTGAAGGTATAGGAGGGATGACAGGATAATCAATTATGATAATAGAGTTTGCTTTTAATTGATTTGGTTCTTTTAGGCTAGGTTGGTTTAGAGCCTTGGTTAAATGTCATGAATTAGGTATTATCTTTAGACTTGATCACCCTTTAGGTAATTTCCTAATTTGAAGGCTAGGATTGAGCATGTGATACGTAATTATCCTTAGTGATTTCCTATGGTAGCAATAGGCTAGTTAGATTTGTTAGCATACTTAACCAACTAATCTAAGGTCCCATACCTTTAGGTTACACTTTTCGAGCTTGCATGTTAGTGGCTTAAGTTAGTCATTCCTTAGCACCTAATACATCTTCACTATTAATCTAAAGAACTTGTTCTAAGTTATAGTGAAGATCGGGGCATTTCTAGAGCTTGTTAGATTTACCTAAGTTAAAGAAACTGAGGGTTTGAGAGCTTATTCAAACTTATAAGCTAGCACCTTGGTTAAAGAACCTTTTATATAAATTTAATGATTAGTGATTATCTCAGAATCTTGATGATACCTTTGACCTATTTCTCTATTATTGTTGTTTGTTTATTGTATTTTGCTTTGTGCTTGTCCTTTTTTTATTTTTATTGTATCTTAGTTATGTTAGTTCTCTTTGCATTCAAAGGTTTTCTTTTTTTTGTTTTTTTACAACATTAGAAATAGCAGTAACTCCTAGCTCTTTGTGGATTCAACCCTAGCTTGCCTTATTATATAGTAAGGTTTAGTTGTATTTATTATTTGATAATCCACTACAGACACATCGATGGGAGATAAAGGCAATATGAGATAAATATCTAAATAGAGATCCAATTGCTACAACTCTTTCAACATCACCTATAATTTGATTTTGAGTGTGGTCTTTCTTAAACATCCACTCTCTAGGTAAAATCTTATCTCTTGTATCACCCTTACTTAATTCACTAATTTGTTCATTAGATTTTAGGGGTTATCTAAGTTATCCTCTTTTCCTTTTTTTAATCATAATTTCTCCATATCCTTGGACAAATCTAGATCACCATCATTAACACTTTTCTTCACATCAAAAGGGTTTGATTCACACAAAAAAACAACATGCATAGTCTCTTAAATCATTGTAGTCTTCTTATTAAACACTCTATAAACTCAACTAGTGAATGAATAAACTATAAATATCTCCTTTTTGGTTTTTACATCAAACTTACCTAAGTTATCTTTAGTATTCAAAATGAAACACTTACACCCAAAAACCTTGAAATAACTAACCTTTTACTTTTTTCTATGCCAAAATTTATAAGGGGTCTTATCCATATAAGGTCTTATATACACGTTATTAGATACATGATATGCACATGCTACTTCTTCTACCTAAAATTACTTAGGAAAGCTATATTCAATTAGTATAGTTTAAGCCATCTTTTGTAAGATTCTATTCTTCCTCTCATCAACGTCATTTTTTTAAAAGATCATAGGAGTTTAAAATCATGGAAATTTTCATTTTCCTCATAATATACATCAAAAAAATCATTCTCACATTCACCACCATGATCACTCCTATTGGATGAAATCTTATATCCTTTTTTTAATTGTACTCTCTTAACAAATTTAACAAAAGATCTAAAATATCCATCCTTACTAACAAGAAACATAACTTCTGTAAACCTACTAAAATCAACAACTATCACATAAACATACAACTTTCCACCTAAACTGGTAACTCTAGATAGGCCAAATAAATCCCTATACAATAATTCCAAAGGTTTATAAGTAGTTACCATATTGAGCTCTTAGTTTGTTTGTCTATTTGACATGTATCACAAACCTTATACTTTTTTAACTTCATTTTTGGTAACCCATTTACTAGCTCCTTATTGTTTAGATATGAAATATTCTCCATGCTCGTATGACCTAATCTCGTATGCTACATCTAAACATCTTCATTTATAGACATAAAGCACTTGATATCATAGTTAGAGAGATTATTTAAATCAATGGTATAAATATTTCCCTCTCTATTACCAATGAAAATAATGCTATTATCTAAAATTTTAGAAACTATGCATGATTTCCCTTCAAAAATAACTTTGAAATCCTTATCACAATGTTGGATAACATTAAATAAATTGTGCTCTAAATCATCTACTAAAAGTTCATTATCAATATTTGCATTATTTTTACCAATTTTGTCAATTCAATTATCTTACTCTTGGAATTGTCTCCATAAGTGACATAACCACCATATTTGCTCTACAACGAGATGAATTTATAAGCATCCCCTATCATGTGCCTAGAATACCCACTATCTACATATCATTTGTTTCTCTTGAAGTCCTACAAAATAAACAAAATCATTTCACTTTAAGTCCCCACATTAGTTTAGGTCTTTGGGGATTAGACAACTTTCTTTAACCTATACCCTTTGGAAAACTATGAAACCTTTATTGTTTACCATAACAAAAAAATTTTAGATGCCCAAAACATCCACAATAATTACAAGCATAAGTAACATCATAAAAAGGCAAATGTGGCCTAAATTTTTTCCTATATGCATTTCTAGACCATTCATTTCTAAACCTTGTATCATGATGAAATTTTGGCCCATACTATGAATGAGACACATTTATTGACCTATAATAACCATGGAAAAAATTTCTTGATGTATGCACATACATATAGGGAGCATATGAAGGTATTGGCCTAAATTTTCTAATTAGTCACCTATATGCATCATATGTAGATTTGGCATTTCTAAAGAAACTATGGTTATTTTTGGAAGGATGCACATTCTTCCTAGATGATGACGTAGATACATACATAAAGGCATGATGAATGCTCCTAGATTGAGTTTTAGATCTGGATGCACTATTATCAAAAGATTGCCTAGAGACATGCTCTTTATCTAAGTTCTTTCCTTTCACAAAAATTGTCTTAACACTCTCTTAAGTGAAACATCAGCCACATCGATCATTTTAAATCTTTTGGGCTCTAAACATGCTATCAAACTTCTCCTTACCCTTAATGAATTTTTCTAATGATTCTTTTAAGAATTTTTCCTCATTCTTTAAAGAATCATTTTCATGCATCAAATTCTTTCTATCACCTTCATCAACAACCACATTCCTAGATTCTAAAGCATGCAAATCATTCTTTAGCCTCTCATTTTCTAGCCTAAGATTATTCACCAACTTCATGAATTCCTTGTATTTGGAACATAATTTCTTCTTTTTCAAAGTTGCATGTTCCAAGAACCTAACTAGATCATTATAACTCAATACATATTCAACATCTTTATTTTTATCATCACAAAAGTGTGAAGTAAAGGTATTTCATCATCCAAATCCATGAGGCAAATTTTGGCAACTTCCCTTCTTAGATTTCTCACTCTCCAGTTTACTTGATGTCTCCGAGAACATGGTCTTTAAAGCTTTTCTCATCTTCTTCTCCTTATTTACCTTATATCATTATTATTGCACCTTTCTTCCTTCTTATTCTCCTTGGGAAGTGGGCATTGATCTCTTCTTTTGAAGAAAGTATTCTTCTTTAAGAACTTCTTGAATTTCCTAGTGAGGAGGGCAAAGTCATCTTCACTATCACCCAAAGTGGTCTCCTAATCACTTTGCTCCTCCTTGATGCCCTTAGATGCCAAATTCTTCCTTCTTGAACTTACTTCCTCCTCCTTGGTCTAAAGATCTTAAAAAATTTTCTCACAAGATCAATATTTAAATATGATTTTTCTAAACCTTTTAATGCATTAATAAAGCCAAAAAATATAGTGTACATCTTATAAATGCTTCCATCATGATGCATGGAAAGTAATTCATCATGATGAGTAAGCATGGAGACCTTACTATATTTCACTTGGTTTGTTCCCTCACATTTAACATTAAGTGTATGTTAAATCTTATGGCCTGTCTCATATATGGAACCTTAATGCATAAAATAGAATATGAACAGCCTTACAATTCAATGAAATTAATCTCTCATCTTCCAATGTCCACTCTTTCTTCACCTTAGGCACTTTTTTTCATTTTCAATATTAGTGGGAATGTATGGCCCTCCACTAATAATATCCCATAACCTAATATTTTCGACCATAAGGAAGAATTTTTTCCTAATCCACTAATAAAGATAATCATTCCCATTAAAGAATGATGTTCTACTAATGTTTTAACCCTCATTGCTAGATGAATCTAACAAATATGCTATAATTGGATCTTAACTCACTATTTTTTATAGAAAATCTATATGCATAAGTAAGCCTAGCTCTAATACCAATTATAAGTTTGAAAGGCACTTAAGGCAGGTAAGGGAGTAAATTGATTGTTCTAAATATTTTTCTAAACTATACAAATTAGTTTACCTAAATAAATTCCAAATGAATGTAATCCCTATGCCAAAATTCAATCTATAATGATATTATAATGAATATGCCACTTCAACTATAAGATAAGTAAATATTAATCAGCATAATAGGAAATAAATAACGATTATAAGGAAAGATGGTACAACATGATTTATAGAGGTTCAGTTAACCACTTATTCCGACTTCCTCTCTCAGCACACTTGATTTTGTAGTTTTTTTCTCTATAACAAAGTAATAATTACAATATTCTTCAATAGGTGAAGAGTAACCCCTATAAATTAAAACCTTCTTTATAGAAGGTGAAGATTAACCTTTAACAAATCTTTTTTAGGTAAAGATAAGCCTTTAAAAAGTTAATCAAATGAGTCAAGAAACCCCTTTAGTAGTATCAAAATACACCTCTAGAGGTGTTTCACTTAAAGCCTAGTAAACTAAGAGCTCTAATGCTTTCAAAAATGAAATGGGTGATCAATAACAGTTTTAAGAGCTTAAACAAACTAAAAAAGATACCACTAAAAATGGATTTGAAACAAGAAAAAAGGAAGTTGAATGAGGAAGAACACAAACAAATTGATGAATCTGGAATGTTTAACTTGAAACAATGATATAAAGGCATAAACATTTGAATAATTTGTATGGAAACCTTATTTGTAATGTTATGAAGCTAATAAAGTCATTAGGTGTGTTCAATAGGCATTAGAGGGATAAAAAACTGTTAAGAACAGAAAGAAAACTAGTCATTATGCTTACATCTGATGCACAGATCAACCAGATAAGCACACTATCATTAGTTGACTGATCACTATTATGGTAGTGTGACTAGTCGACTAATGTGCTTTACTAGTTGATCGGTTACTAGTCGACTAGTTACTACTGTAGCAACATACAGCATTTGCAAAATCCATTAAAACCTACTTTAATTTATTTTTTTAGTCTTAATTCAATCCATAGAAGTTATAAATCATTTCTTACGTTAATTTAAATAACAAGATATGAAAATTAAGATTAAAAACACAAATCATATTGGTTTATGTCCAATTTTGCACACTTTGAAAAGTTTTAGTTTTAAATTAAATCCAAACCAATCTAAAAAATTTCAAACTTCTTTATTATGCTTCAAAAACATTGCACACAAGTTTTAAAATAAAATTTGAACCTGGTTTAATAATTACATTTATTTGAAAACTAAAAACATATATTTTGAACCCTTAGGTATAAATTTATGCAAATTTGAACTAAGAATAGTCATGCATACAAAATTTGAGCCATTTGATCAATTTAACTTAAAGTAAAACTTATAAGCATGTTTGAAATAATCATTTAAAGACCTTGGAGCTACAACATTGTTGATTCATCAATTATCTTTAATTTTGGCCTTCAAACTCAAAATTTCCATATTGAATAAATCCATCTAATATACCTATCTTTGAGATTCACATCAAAAACTTAAATCATTAGTAACATTTATGATTTTATCATCAAAACCAGGGGTAGAAACTCCTTTGGTTCAACACCTAAGTCTTTAGTTATGACTATAAAAGTATGCTTAAGGTCTCTTTCTAGGTTGTATCCTACTTATGGATGCCTTTTGATCATATGGCTTAGGCATAGGTCCATCTTCTAAGTTTTTCCCTTTTACAAAGGTTGTCTTACTAGTTAAAGTTCCATTATCACTTGTATATCCAGATAACAAATGAGACCCAAATCCAGTACCTGCTTTTGTACTACAACTTTGGTGATG
>JAOXYD010118065.1:0-11278 GCA_028565735.1 Pinacopodium congolense | reverse complement strand
TAGTTTGTTTGGTTATTCATTTGTGTTGTTTCAGTTGTTTGTCTTATTTTAGTGGTTTTAGTTGGTTTTGTTTCATAGTATAGGTTTCCCTTTTGTTGTTTGAATTTCTTTTGTTTTTTGGATTAGATCTAAGGACTATTATCCATTTCTGATTATTCCTTGATGTACTAATTTTTCACACTTATACTAATGGAGCTTCTTTTTGCTATTTCTCTGTGTTGTTTATCTTTTTATTTCAGTTATTGCAAGCCCGTTATAGTAGTCAGTTGAGTTATTATGACATAGTTGAGTAACCGAGGATTGTTCACGACAAAATGTTCACCTTCGTGTAAAAAGACTGAAGTGATCTCTCAATTATTCTCCTTGAGAATTTAATTAATTAGGTGATTCATTCAATTTCTTTTTTTTTTTTTGAAAAGGATGTGGAAATGTTAAGAAAATGTTGCATTGAACTTAGTTAATTACTTTTTACATGTGGAATTGATTTCTTAATTTAAGTTGTTACTTGAAAAAGAATGAATTGAATTAAATTCATTTTTGAATTGATATGATTGATTAATCTTACACATTTCCATGCGTCAAAATTTTTAAGTGATCAAGAAAGCATTTTCAATAATTGGGATGCCAAATTCTGAATTTTTTTTCCTATCTTTATATCCTATTATGAATTTGATGACTAATTAATTTTCTTGAGGATAAGAAAATGCTTAAGTGTGGGGGAATGGATAAGGGTCAAATTGATATAGTTTTAATAGTTAATTTGTTGAATTATGATCCCTAACTTAGTGCTTAAGTGTTAAATTAATGTCTTGTTATGTTTAATTTGCAGAATGGAGCTTAATGATGAAGATTGGAGCAAAAACATGAAGGAACTCCCTTGGTTCTAACCATAAACGGGACCTTGACAGGGTACCGTTAATTGAAGAATAGGGGGCTGTTTTTTGCTACAAACCTTGAACAGTAATGGCACCCTCTCAGGGTTACTGGGAGGCAAGGTGCCGTTAGTTGCCAGAGTCAACAATTTTAGCTCCAAATCTTGATGATTTCAACTCTAGCATGTCCCTAATTAATCCTATTGTCTGCTAGCACATGTAGGAGGTCTAGAGAGTCTACATACAACTAAGAAAACAGACAAAACACGCAGAGAATTGGGGGACTTTAGATCAAATGTAGATAGATAAGGTCTTGGTTCTCTCTTTTTTTTTTTCTTAGATAGTTCAAGCTTCAAACACTTGTAATTCTAGTTTTAGAGTGTATTTTGAATTTCTTTTTATTAGAGATTGAAGCTAAGACATGTATCTAAGTTTCTAAATCATCATAAGGGATTGTATAACTCAAATCATTCCTTATATTCTCCTGTTTTTTGGATTAATCAAAGTTCATGTTCTTATGTGCATATTCTTGAATGTTCTTTGATTTTCTTGCTAGATCTTGTGGATTTAGAAGCTTTGTTGATGTCTAGATCAAGTTAAGAAGTTGAAGACTTGTTTAGAAGCTTTCTAAACGTGTTTTGTAACTTCTAAACTATTTTATTTAGCTTATATTTGTAGATCTATTAAAGTATGTGGCTTAAGATGCATATCTTATATATTTTGATTCAAATGTGTGGCTAATCGTTTATGTGGCTATGGATTGATATTTTAATTATTTGAAAGAGTTTCAATGCATGTTTAAATGTCTGTATTTTGCTTATTGAAGGTCTGAAAGAACGTTTAAGATAGTTTAAGCATGAGAAATCATATTAAATTTTTTGAAAAATCAATAAGCATCATAAATTAATCCTTGTATGATCAAACTTGGATCTTTTGTGAAAATTATAGTTCTAGGATTAATTTTCCAGAGCTCCCCTTCTTGAAATTAAAGCCCATTTATTTTATTTTAAAGTATAACAAAACTTTAGACAAGATTAAATAGAGAAAAAGCAAAGTTTTAATCTTAGCTTTATTTTGATTTTGTGAAGGACTTTAATCAGATTTTAAATTTGTTTTAAAACTCAATTAAATCATCAATCATCTAATCTATAGCTAATTTACACATTTGGTAATTTTTAGCATTTTTCAGAAGCAATTAAAAATCGTTTTTGAAGTGTTTAAGCCAAAGTAGCCTAGTTTAAGTCATTTTCCGATTTATAATCAAATTCTCTAGATTTTTCCTAAATAATTGTGATCCGATCAATCTAGTAGTTAAGCAACTTTTTCCCCATGGGTTTGACACTCAGAGTTTGAAAAATTACTCCACTTTATTACTTTTGCGATAGGTGAACTTACCTTAAAATTCTGTTGGTTTTCAAAGTGAAATCATTTCAAAATCACCCACAGTTTTAAAGTCACCTAACTAATGCAACAAGACCTCTTAGGTTTTCTTATTAGTTTTGGTTTCTATATTTATGTTAATTATGAATGATGTTATTTGAGAATGGGTTAGAGAGTCCTTAGACTAGAGATAAGTGAAAATATTTATCCTTTCATTTTTTCCAATCCCAATTCAATTATTTATGAATCAATTCAAAAGTCTGAAATCAAATCATCATTATATGTACTCAATCCATACATTGAACACTTGAAAGTTAGGTATTTCATGATGGCCTAGAGTTTTTGTTGCTGGTCTAATTAAAACAATGTATATATGAAAATCCAACGTAGACCAAACAATTGAGGCAAGCGTACCTCGTTAACAAGTAATATAAAGTAGAGTAAAACCTAGTATCGTACCCAAGGGAAGGTTAAATATGCAAGCAAATTAATTCAACAATGCATAATTAAATTAGAAATTCATAATTTGATTGATTTGAATATTACACAAATCAAGCAACACAAGGAAATATGCAAGATGCAAGCTGAATTAAATGCAATAACACTTGAATCAAGAGACTAAAAATGGCTAAGTGTTAGGGGGAAAATTCATAGTGTTTTGTGCTTAAATGTTTAATTAATGTTTATAAATGTTTAATTTATAGTTTGATGTGAAGAATTTGAGATTAGGTGGAAAGGATACAAGAAGATTATGAAAATAGACCTATAACGACACTCTATAGCCCACCGTTGAAGGATTGTAGACCATCGTTGAAGAAGTCAGATTTTGTAGGCTAACGACGGGTTGTTCATCCTATAACAGCACCATTGTAGATCGGTGAAGACCGTCTTTGAAGGGCATAGACACGTTTTCTAGGTATATTTTTTGATAATTACGGCCTATCTTCTTCCTCCACTTGTAGCTGCTCTAACCCTATAAGTAGAGGGCCTCTCCAGATGTTCTAAGCATCAAATTTAGGAGTTAAACACTTTTATTTTAGTAGTTTTCATATTCAAGTAGTTTTTAGGATGTTTTTAGTTTTAATCTTTTGTAATTAAGTTTGTAGGTTGTTTTGTGAGTCCAGAACCTGTAATCACGTGGATTAGAGTTAGTTAATCATCCCAGATCCATCTTTGGTTATTTCTAAACTTTGATCTTACATATTATGGTTTTATTTTAATTCATCAAATTATTATTGTTTAAGTTATATTTATCATATTCTTTGATTAATTGTTGTGCTTAATGTTTAATTTCAGTTAAGTTGTTATGCTTAATGTGGTTATGGATGGTTAATTGTGTTACTTTATGATTAATGCATGGTTAGTGAATTAATCTTTTTTTATTTAAATGCTTAATGTTTGTCCTGAACTGATGACTTAGGATATTGCCTTCAGATAATCTAGGATCTGACAGTCTCTACCTAGGTTATTAGAAAAATCAATAAACAATGTGGTTTAAATAAATGAACTAACCAAAGATTGGTTGATCATGAGGGTACTAGTCTTATATTAGGATAATTTAGGACTAGACTTCTTAAGCTTTAAGCCTATTACCTAAGCCTGAGGCATAACCAAACTCTAGGATAGGACCAATAGAGATAAGTCAGTGTCTTAACCATAGCGCTACCATGAGTTAGAGAAGACCCTAGAGTAAGTATCACTAATCCATCAATTAAATCATCAACTACCAAAGCTTAACTGAATAATTTAGGAAAAACAACATGTGACTCTGTTACAATAGATTGGAATTTTTCTAGGATTTTTTAGATTATATTTTAATTAGTTATTTCTTAAATTATAAAGTTGAGTATCCTCTAGATAATTGTAATCCGATTGACTTATTACTTACATCCGATAAACTTCCTCGTGAGATCGATACTCGGAGTCTTAAATATACTCCACTTTATTATTTGATTCGACCGGTATGCTTGCCGAATGTTTGTCTCGAATTAAATTGTTAAATTGTGCATAAAAGATAGATTAATTTGAGCTAATTTTGTATGTGGTCAACCGCAATCAGTACCCAAAGACAAATTAGAGTGGGATGATATGGATTAAGAACTTATTTCTTTTAAACATAAAGTTGTTAATATTTTATTTTGGGTTTTAAGTATGGAAGTGTTTAACAAAATTTCAAGATGTGAAAGTACTCAAGAGATATGGTGCACATTGGAAGAGACTTACCAAAGTGAAGAAAAGCCAAGTGAACATGAAGAAGCACATGTGCTTCTTGGATGAAGAGGTACTCACTACGCCTTGTGATAAATTACCTTCATATTTTAATTCTCATAATAGTGATATTGAAAGTGATCTAGAATATAGTTATGAGGAAATGCCGGAATATTTAAAAAAACTTAACTAACAAGAAAAAGAAGTTACATGCGAGGCATAAAGAAACATTGAAATCATTAGATCCATGTAGAATAAGAAATGAAAAGTTGAAGAATAAGATTCAAGAAATATTAAAATCAAGGTATGCATTCTTGTTAGAAATTGATAGAGTGAAAAATGAAATGAATACCTTCTTAGAATCTAGATATATGGGAGTTGTCAAGAATGATGGTAGCCAAAAAATTTTATTGAAAATATATCACGAAGAAAGGAGATAGAATCTCTTAAAAGTTTATTGTCTAGTTTTACCAAGGGAAATGAGAAGTTTGAATCCACATTAGGTGCTCAAAATTTTATAGATGATAGACACGGTCTAGGTTATACACGTAATAATGGACCTTTCTCTACTATGAATAAATTTTTTAAAGTAAATAACTTAGAAGAGGCAGAAGATCCTAAGCAACTCATAGAAAATGTTTCATCATCATCTAGGCCATCATAATCCAGTTCCAAATCTAGGAGACATCACCTTACATTTATATATGCATCTATAGCTTCATATAGAAAGAGTGTGCATGCATCCAAGAAGAGGTATAATTTCTTTACCAATGCCCATCATCAAAATGATGCATTTAGTCCACTAATGATGCAAATTCGACCTATACATACTCATACACCCTAAATGCATTTAGAAGTTCCTAAGATTTTTTATAATGCTCATCGTAGGGCATAGAATGCATCTCATGCATATTATAGGCAAGAAGCCCATCAAGAAAGAATGTTTAGACCTAGAAAAATTATATAGAAATAACGTGAGATCACATTTTGATTGCGGTTGGCCATATACAAAATTAGTTCAAATTAATCTATCTTTCAATGCCCAATTTAACAATTAATTCAAGACCAATATTTCGGCAAGCGTACCAGTCGAATCAAGTACTAAAGTGAAGTATATTTAAGACTCCGAGTATCGATCCTACTAGGAAGTTTATATGATGTAAGTACTAGGTTAATCAGATTACAATTATCTAGAGAATACTTGACTTTATGATTTAAGAAAATAAATAATTAGAAGCTAATATAAAAAAGCCTAGAAGAATCCCAATCAATTGTAAAAGAGCCACATATTGCTTTTCCTAAATTATTCAGTTAGGTTTTAGTGGTAGATGATTTAATTGATGGATCAGTTATGCTTAATCTAGGGTCTTCTTTAAGTCAAGGTAGCACTATGGTTAAGACACTGACTTATCTCTATTAGTCCCATCATGGGATTTGGTTATACCTCAAACTTAGATAATAGGCATAAAGTTTAGGAATTGTAGTCCTAAATCATCTTAATCCAAGACTAGCACCCTCATGATCAACCAATCTTTGGTTAGTTCATTGATTTAAACCATGCTATTTATTGATCTTTCTAATAACCTAGGTAGAGACTATCGGATCCTAGATTATCTTATGGCAATATGTTAAGTGATTAATTCAGGACAAGTATTAAGCATTCAATAAACAAAGATTAAACCACTAATCATGCTATAATCATAAATTAACACAACTAATCATTCATAATCAGATTCAGCATGATAACTTAACTGAAATTAAGCATTAAGAAAAACAATTAATCAAATAACATAATAAATATAACTTAAGCAATAATACTTTGATTAATTCAAAATAACAACAATAATACACGAATTAAAGAGTTTAAAATGAACCAAATCACATCCTCAGATGGTATTATAACTCTAAACTACATGTATAAAGCTGATGGAACTTCAAACAACTTGAAAATCTCAAATTACAAAAAATATTGAAAAGAAAAACAATATAAAAACTACTTTAATATAAAAACTACTGAAAACTAAGGGGCCGTTTGATAAAGCTTTTAGTTGTGGATGTTATATTTTTGTATTGGATTTTGTGTATTTTTATAGATTTTTGTGTTGTCTGTCTTTATTTTTGTGTTGTATTAGAGTTTTTTTTTTCCGATTTATGTGATGTTCTTTATTGATTTTTGTGTTTAGAAAATCCGAAAACCAAATCCGAAAACCAAATCCGAAAACGGAAGCCGAACCAAACGGGCCCTAAGGAGTTTAACTCCTAAATCTGATGTTTAGAACGTCTAGAGAGGCCCTTTATTTATAGAAATGGAGCTGCTGCAAGTGGAGGAAGAAGACAAGCTGCAATTGTTGAAGAATTTGTTGAGAAAACGTGTCTATGCCTTTTAATGGTGGTTTGCACCAATCTACAACGGCACTATTATAGGATGAACAACCAACCGTTAGCATGCAAATTTTGACTCCTTCAACAGTAGGTTACAGTCCATCAACAGTGGGCTATGTAGGGTGCCGTTAATGGTCCAGAAACATAATCTTCTTGCATTCTTTCCACCTAATCTTCAATTATTCACATAAAACTACAATTAAATCAATTATAAACATAAATTAAACATTTAAACACTAAAATATGGGTAAATTGACATCAAATAACAATATAAAAAAAATATGAATTTGCCCTCTAACACATTCCCATTTTTATGTTGCACCTAGGGGTTTCAATAATTCTAGACCTAGGTATGCATGAATATGACTAATCCCCTTTTTTGTATTAGAAATTTTGTGTGAGAATGAATGAATATGACTTTTAAGTTTCTTGATGCTATTGAGTGTTATTTAATTGTTTGAGAGCTTTAAGAATGATATTCATACATGAATAATTTCTTTATGATTAGGAAAATAAAAAATTGTGTAAGTATGTCTTGATAAATGTTATTAGTTTGATGCTTTATGTTTTTTTTTTTATCATATTGAGGGCTTCTTGATTGTTTAGATGCTTTATGGATGATATGACTTCATATTACATTCAAAATTGTATAAGAAAGAATGTAGAAATATTTTGATATTTTTTATGATCATGATTTTTTAGATCATTTATAATAGTTTGATTCCTCTCATGTTTTGAAATTTGTATTGTCATATTTTAAATAAAGTATTGCTCTTATTGAGGGGAGCTTTGATGATTTTATAAATTTTGAGTAGTTTATATTTTTTACAAGAGTTTAATGATTTTAATAATTCCTCCCATACATTGGTTTATAAAAATGTTTGAGAAGTTCATAATGCATCATGCATGTTGTAAGTGTTTAAAACCCCTAAGGTACGTTTTTGAAAAATTCATGACATAACATTTAAGTTTTAAATAGTTCATGATTGTTGTCTTTGGCATATCATTAGAAGTTTGGTAATGAATTTAGGATGCCTTTAAAAACTTGAAAATTGTTTTTACAATATTATGTCTTACTGGGGGGAGGGGGGAGATGGAAGTTCTTAAACAACTAATGATTTTCAAAGTAGGAAGAATTGATGGCATTTGAGCTTTTGGAATGTGTTTAGAAGTTATAGGTGACGTTTGATGATTTTATTGCATTTGCCATCAATGGTTGAGAATTTTGGTATTGGAACAAGATGTTATGACTTTTGATGTGCTTATAGTTTGGTTATTGAGGTGGTTAAATTTGCATCAAGAAATTAAGTCTTGTTAAATTTTTTCATTTTTGTTATTTTTGAATGAAAAAGGGGGAATAAAGATTATTTTACATTCTTTATTAAAGAAGGAGCTTTCTGTTTAAATGATATTGTTAAAATATGACATTTGATGTGCATTTGACATGTTT
This sequence comes from Pinacopodium congolense, assembly GCA_028565735.1. Classification (NCBI taxonomy): domain Eukaryota; kingdom Viridiplantae; phylum Streptophyta; class Magnoliopsida; order Malpighiales; family Erythroxylaceae; genus Pinacopodium; species Pinacopodium congolense. Next base: position 2,986 of record JAOXYD010118065.1, on the reverse strand, counting down.
AGCCCTTTCATGTAATTACTCCTTGTTGTACAAGTTTATAAATTTTGGTGATGCATGAATTTAGGAAACAAACGTGATGTTAATGATTTGAAATTTTTTTATATTAGGTTATAATCAACCTAGAGGAAGTTGCATCGAATTGTTGTTTAAAATTGAATGATGCTTATGAATGTGTTAGGTTGATCAAATTCTCTTCATGCTCCTTATTATTTGATTTTGAATTTTTGAAAATGGTAATGCATGATTTTAGTAAGAGTCATAAAATTGTGGAAGTTGTTAAAAATTTTGAACTTATGAGCTTTGGAAGTTATGAAAAGTGTTGAATAACCTTAATTAGGGAGAGTTAGTTAAAATTGGAAAGTTGACGATTTTGTGATAAAAGATGAATTTTTTAAACAAATGAGGGATTGTGAAAATGGTATTCACTTTGGGATAGTTTAAGTGTATCTTGCCTGATGATTATATACTATTTAGTGTTTTTTAAATGCATTTATGAAATTAATTTTTGGTTAAGTTTTTGCCTTCAGTTCTGTAAAAATGGGGAGTCTCCCTTTTAAAATCTGTAAGTGATGTTTATTGGTTATGCTATTTGATAATTGGAGTGAGATCAACTATTGGTGACTATCTTGAACTCGTTTTGTTATAATTAATATCAACAAACCATTTTTCAACAATTAGTATAAGATGTCTTAGTATTTTCTAAAAGTTGAATTTTGTTAAAGGTCTTTTCAATAATTAGTATCAAGTCTCGTTTTAACAAGTGGTATAGACAAGTCTCATTTTAACAAGTTTGGTATCAAATGTTTGTGACTAATGCGTGTGCCATACATGCATAAGTTTTAAATACGAATAAGAAGAAAAAATCACAATTGAATAATACCAACACACTAAAGGCAAATGTATCTATTGCTAAGTAGTAAAGCTAATGTGAGTTTAAATGTCGATTCCATAAGGAGTACTATTATTAGTGAATGCCTATCTAGATTATCTAACCTAACAAATTGTAAGGTGTTTGATTGGTTTTATAATGAGAATTCAATGAAAAATAGTAAATTAATTAAACAAACTCTCAAAGGGTAATGCTTAATAATGAAGCTAGGAATCAAGTGATTTAATGTCTCTAGGATGTATACATATTTATCATCTATCTTAATTTAACTTAATTTCCAAATTCATTAGACCATAGATTCCTTAATGTAAACCACACTTTATCTCTAGTTATGCGATCTTATTCAAGTCAATAAAGTAGGTGAAAGTTCTCTCCATCCCAATCTATTGATTAAATGCATTACCTCACTCTATAGAACCTATTGTTGTAGCTAAGCTTATGCCTAACCAGAACATCTTATGTAAGTCTATCTCTAAGACTCCATACAAGATGTATCGCTTATAGTATAATCTAAAGCATGCAATAATCTCTCAATAAATTATACATGAATCAAAGCATTGAAATTGATGTTTACATTCGCATAACATTCGAATAAATAATATCATTAAAATTCATAAACAATCCTAACATGAAATATAGAAATCCAATGTTAAATCAAGAACAAACTAGAATACTACATCTTAGAGTTTATAAAAACCCAAATCTTAATGAAAAGTTTAGTTCCTAATCATTTTTTGCATCACAATAATAATCAATAAAGAGAAGAAGAAAGAAAATCTCACAAGGAATTAATCTTACTCCCTGATTCTTTGATGATGATTATGTGAATTTCTAATCTTGATCCTTAAATATTTATGTTATGAACCTTTTTCTCCTTTAAAATTGTGCAAAAACCCTTTATAGGTGGTTTAAGACTTCAAAACCCTTCCTTAATTGCTCAACGATGTGTTTGGAGTTAAGAGAATAGCTTAAAATAACTCTAACCTTTTGGAGGTGGCTTAAGACTTCAAAACCCTTCCTTGGGATGATGTGTTTGGAGGTAAGAGAACATCTTAAATAACCCTAAGAGGGTTATTTCTAGTGGATGGCATACTGCCCATGACCTGGATCTATGACTATGGGTCTAGGTTGTGAATCTTCTGGCTAGGCCATGGCTCTTAACAACTTTTGCCTCTCTTCGTGTTTTGTACTTTAAGTCCTTTTACACATTTAATGGTCATAAAACTTGATATAGAACTTCCTCACATAGTGTTCTTACATCCTGAATCAACTCTATAACAATTGGAGCTCTATTTTCTTATATCCTAAATCAACTCTATAACAATTGGAACTCTAAAAGTGCATCCAATGTCTCACCAAAGTCTTCTTCACTAAAACTAGTGCTTATTTGAGCTTATCTTGTTCTTCTCTTGATGCATTCTTCATGGCTTGTCATATAGCCTTGAAATTTTGTGTGTAACTTCATAACATGATGTTCTAAGTGCTAAAATTAATTTCACATCTCTTATAATTCCAGAAGTGTTTTAAAATGCTCACCAAGTACTATAACATTTGATCAAACATAGGAAACGTCTATATAATATCTCAATCCAAGAATTTTAAATTATTTTTCATAAGAATCACATGAACTTTTATTTAAAAATTAACTGAATAAGTACCAAATCGTGCTTAAATTATGTATAAATTAGGAGCTATCAAATACCCCTACCCTTACACTTAAGTTATTGCTTGTCCTTAAGTAATGACTTAAACATCCACTTAAACAAAATTGATCAAAATTTAAGAAGCAATTGAGTACAAACAAAATCAATCAATGCTCTTGATTTAATAAATCACAACCCTTTTCATGAAAAACTTAGTCAAAACACATGTATTCACACAATTAGAAATTAGGCATCCTTTAATGTACAATATCAAATATCTATGAAGTTTCATATGGATCATCAACTAAACTTGTTCAAGGATGTAAGTCCTATGGCACCCAAGAGGAGGGTGAATTGGGTATTAAAACTTTTTAAACTTTTTCGCAAACTCAAAACTAGCAACCTAATTCAATTGGAAAACCAAATGCAATTGCTAAACCAATATTCAACCTAA
>JAOXYD010118044.1:0-11278 GCA_028565735.1 Pinacopodium congolense | reverse complement strand
AGCTAAAGCCCTTAGTTTAATTGTGCATTGAGTGAAACACCTTTCAAGGTGTATGTAGTTACTTGAATTTGGGGGAACTGAATATTTTGGTTATTTGTGAATTGAATAGGCTTCTCTTTGCCTTGAAAATATTTTGTATAGGTTACTCTTCACCTTAGAAAGTAAGATTGTTGTGATTGGGTTACTCTTCACCCTTGTAAAGTAAGATTGTAAAGGTTACTCTTCACCTTGAAAGAAGATTGCACTGGTTTTGATTTATTAGTATAGAATCATCTAACAAGTAGTTGGAAAGGAGACCTAGCCTATCTTTGGGGTAGGTGAACTTCTTTAATTGCCTTGTGTCTTTCCCTTATCTCAATCTATTGCATTTATTGTGATATTTTCACTATCATTCCATTTAAGGTTGAATCTTGGTTTAGTAATTGCATCTAGTTTCCAATTGATTTAGGTTGCTAGTTTGAATTAGCAAAAAAATTTTAATACCCAATTCACCCCCCTCTTGGGTGCCATAGGGCTTACACTCTTTAACTTCAACCAATTGGTTTGAATCCAACGGAGTAAATGAAAACTTGCTAACTTTTAATTCATTTGATCACTTATTCTTTTATATTTCTTTTCATTCCTTTCGAAATTGATTTCAATTTAAACAAGATATGAAAATGTCTAAAAGAAGTTCCAAATCACTTTGAAAACATATATTTTATACATGGAAAATTATAATGATCATTAGAGATTCATTATCCGAAATATGAAGAAATCAAAGTTAAATGTTAGTAAACAAGATTAACTAAGAATATAACATATTAATTCATAAAAAATAAATGAGTCCAAAAGGAAAAATGTCAATGATATGCATCAAAATTGAAAAAATACCCACAAATTATAGAATATCTTGGAAAACGTGAAAAAAATGATAAATTTATGGAAAAATAAACATAAGTGTGAAACGATCCATTGCCTCCCCCACACACTTAAACTGAAAATTATCCTCAATGTTCATAAAATTAACCATAAAGCATAAAATGCAAGATCAAGGGAAGGGAAACACCCAAAATGAAATGAAAATATCTTTTAACGCTCTATTGAAGTGAACATTGAAATTTTGATCTTTTCTTGCAACTGGAAATGATAAAAGGAAAAATGAAAGCAACAGAGATAATAATGAAATAAACCATGCTCCATATATAAATATATCTTATCCAAGAACATCAATGGAGTCAAAATACAGCAAAAGAACCAAATACATAAGACGCAACGGAACTATAACTAAAAAAATGAAAATACAACTAAAAATAAACACCAAAACAAACAAAAAAGCATATGGTCCATGAACAAAATGTCTAATTAGAAATAACTAAAAATTAGGACTCTGATCTTCTAGAGGTGACTGTGTCTCACTCCTCGCCAGACGCTGGTCGATACTATCCACCTTTTTCTCTATACAAACCAGCTGACTCTCAAGCGTCAAAAGAATGGATATCACATTAAATAAAGGCTCATAAGTTGGTGGAGGACGTACATAGGCTGGAATGTGATCATCAGGTGGTGGCTTATGCATGCTCGAAGTGGCTTCGGAAGAAGCCTCTACAATACTATTAAGGGTAAAATTTATTGAGTTTTTATTAATTATTTATTGAATTATAACCCCTAATTTAGTCTTTAAATGTCCAATTTATGTTTTATAACTTTCCAATTTTTAGGAAATTAAGATTATTTGGTGATTTATGAATATTAGAGTAAGAAAAGAAGAAAAAGGTCAATTTCTAAGACTAATACATGGGTTTGGCTAGACCCTCATATTGCTCATGGAGACTCTCATATTAGAGAGCTGATTTGGGATTAATACGGCAGACTTAAGGAGCCATATTACCTTAAATCAACTCACCTCATTGGCTAGACCCTCATATTGCTCACGGAGACTCTCGTATTAGAGTGCGGATTTGGGATTAATACGGCAGACTCAAGGAGCCATATTACCTTAAATCAACTCGTCTCATTGAAGGTCAGACAGACATATCCACCTCAAATCTTCACAATTGTGGCTTAGGTATGATATTCATTAATACTACTATCTTCTAATACCAAGAAGGGCAGACATTCAAATAGGAAAAATTAAATATGAGTTTGAGAGAGAGGCTCTTCCTTCTCTCTTCTTTTGTTCTGAATAGCTTATAGACTTCAAACACTTTCAATTTGAATTTATTGTTGTTTTTCGAGTTTCAAAACATTTAAGCTTGCTGTTAAGACACCATTATGAGTTTGTTGATCACATTTAGGGGATTTTTAACTAATAATCTTTATGTATTTGCTCCATTTTTAGATTAATCAAAGTTATTATTCTTAATCTTTCATTCTTAAATGTTATTTTATTTTTCTACAAGATTGTACTGATTTAAGAGCTGTGTTGGATTCTAGAACTGATATGGATGAATTTTATAGTATTTATATAATGTTACAATTCCATTTCATCCCTAATTTGTTATTTAAATTTTTAATTTATGTTCCTTTTGCCTTTACTTGCAGATTTGATCTTAAGGCATGGATACAAGTTGAAAGGGCCATGTTTTGAGCAAAATTTGGAACTAGAATTGGTGTGGAATCAATTTTAGGAACTAGAACTTCATTATATGAGGTTCCACACCACATTTGAAGGCCATATGACTAGCCATGAAATGTTTACAAAGAAAAGATCAAGACAAGCTTGTTTGAATTCTAGATTTAGTATAGATGATTTGAGGATGCATTAAGAGCACTTTCAGATCTCAGATTAATCTAAAATTTTATGGAGAGCAAGTTTATCATGTTAGGAACCTGCATACAAATTTCATGTCAATTGGAGATGCGTAGGGGGAGTTATTGCAGAAAAGGCGATCAGAGGTCCAAGCTGTCAAATAAAACGGACGGCAACACTTAGGAGAATTAAAGCAAGTCATTAAACAACACCGTTTAATGAGAGATGGATGCATGAGTTTTAATTATCAAGAAACCTAGAGAATAAGAGGAAAAAAGGAGGGACTTGACAGATGCATAAGGAGGAGAAAAATAAAATCACAAGGGAGAGACAAAAGGTGGGAATGATTTTGAAGGTTTTGGGATAACTAGGAAAACAAGTGAGGGACGAATTCATCATCTTTCTCTCTAGGCATTGTAGGAATTTTTTGTCCCTTCTTCCTCACTTAGCTTAGGCTTGAGAGACTGTTGGTAAAGGAGAAATGAAGAAGACCTTGGAGAAGTCTTATATGATGTGTGTTTTTTTGTCTCTTCTCCATCGCTTGTCAATGAATGAAGAATGATGATTGGAGCTTTTCATGTTAGGAATTTTTTGTCTTCTTCTTCATGCTTGATAACTAAAAATCAGTACTTGTTTTTAGGTTTTAATTCAAATAATCTTAGGTTTTGTTCAATTAATAGATGCTGAAATTTTTGGTTTGAATATTAATTTGAGTTTTGTTGAATTAGGTTTGAGCTAATTAGTTAATACCTTGGCTAACTTAAGTTTGTGTTAGGTTAAGTGCTCAATTGTGTTTTTCATTAAGTGTTTTAAATTTTTCAGCTTTTGTTTTAATTACTTAAGCATGATTTATGTACATTCAATCTTTGTTTTAGGTAGCTTAATCATGTGTGGCTAGTTCTTTTAGGGGTTCGGAGATATTATAAAGATGAAATGATGAAATTTGTGAGAATGATGTTAAATTTATGCTTAATTAGATGCTTGCTTGTCTAGGTTAGTTTCGAACGTAGGTTAAATATCATGAATTAGGAGTTATCTCTAGGGTTCACCCTTTAGATAATTTCTTAATTCAAAAGTTAGGGTTAAGTGTATGATACATATCATTTACATCCCGAATTTCTGTGGTTTAACCCTAGCTCACCATTACTGCATAGTTTGGATAGTTAGGAATTTATTATTTGATAGCTTGCGACGAACTAATCAAATAAAAAAGAAAAAATTGGAAAAATGTAAATAAAATGACAAAAAAGGAGGAAAAGAAAGAAATGAAAAAGAAAAAAGAAAGGAAAATGCAAGGAATGAAAAGAAAAGAAAGAAAAAAAGAGTGAAAAGTGAGCATTATTTTATTCACTCCACTGGCTTCTAACTAATTGGTTAGAGGTTATAAGTGGTGTAAAAAGCCGGTTAATGAAAGGTTTCTCATTTCGGTAAGACAAGGGTTGTTCATCATAAACTGTCCACCTTTGTGTATTAAAGATTGAGTGACTTCTCAACTAAAGCTAGATCCACATTGCTTTTTCTTTTTAATACTTAAGCTTAAGGATATGGATTTGTGTTCATTAATGGTGCCTCTTGCTTGGTTTACATTCATTTTATGATTAGAATGGAATTATGATCTTATTATGAGTTTAAAGAAGCATGAACTAAACAATTTGAATTGCAACTTGATTGGAATCAAATTTATAACTTCTTACTTTGTCGTATTGATTGAAGGATGAGGGAATTATTTTCAATGGTTTTGGTTGATTGATTGAGATCATTTTTATTAAGATTATATATTGTTTGGAAACTAATGATAGCTTGATTTGCTTGAGGACAAGAAAAAACGAAGTGTGAGGGAGTTGATAGACTTGATTTTAATACTATATTTGCCCCCGATTTAAGCTAAATTTTTGTATAATTGCTTACATTTAATGTTTATTGGCTTAAATATATGTTTGATTGATGAACATTGCAGTTAAATTTGATTTTATTTAGAAAATCTGAGAAAAGGTTGCTGAAATTTGAAGTTTTGGAATAAAACGGAGAGTCAAGAGAGGCACTGTTCAACCTTACCAGGCGTCGTTCTACCCCCAAGTTAGAGACTTAAACGGCGATGCTCAACAGGCGTTGTTTAACTCCTTTCAAGTGTTAAGTAGCAGTCAACACTTTTCTAACTTGATCTTCTTCTCCACTTACTGTAACTTGCACTAGTTACTCTTCACTTCCAACTAACACATATAAGAACTTAGAGAACCCATTTTTGCTGGAGATGGACAGAGAAAAATACGAAATTTAGAGAAAAATCAAATTGAGAGAATCTTAAGAGAACTTTAAGGTTATTTTCAATTGTTCTTCATGATTTTCATCTTGTTTCGTAGATCTAAGATGTATATTGGAGTTGTTGAAGCTCAATACACGTGAATCAATCTTGTAAACAAGTTTAAAGCCAAAAATTGGTGCACTTTAACTAATTTTCAGCTATGAAATTCACCTTTTTTATCATTTGTGCAAGAATATGCTTTATATGATGAGTTTGATTTGTTTCTTGCTTAATATAAGTTGTTCATCCTAATTTTAGTCAGGATTTGTTTTTGAAATGACTTGAGCATGTGCTAAATTTGTTTCCCTATTAGATTAAGGGTTGTTCTTTGGTTTTGGAAGGGATTAAAGCTTGTTTTACATTAAACATGTAAGATAAAGTTAAGAAATTAGTTAGGATCAGATAAATCTACCTAATTTATTGAACAAATCCTTAAGCAACGTGATTAAAATCATTGAATAACCAAACTTTGATTTATCTTAATGGTTAGAATCTGAATTTTGGAATTTTTGGATTTAAACTTCTTTGTTTTAAAGCTTTATGCCTATGATTGCAACATAACCAAACTCCAACTTAAGTATTTAGAGATTAAGCCTAGTCTTGACCATAGCATTGTTTAGATTGAGTGAAATGATCCTAGAATAAGTCCCTTAATCCATCTTTAATCCATTAAGGTCACTGAAGAACAAATTCCTAACCAATTTTATCCATAAATACAACTTTTTTTAATCGAACTAAGTTATTCTGTATAACTTGAATGTTTTGAAATTGTTTAGTAATTCTTGTTTATGTTTTTATTTAATTGAGATTCTCTAGATAATTTTGATCAAATTTGCCTTAGTACTTGCAATTTTAGAAAAGTATTCCTGTGGGAATGATATTTGGACCGTGAATTTGCCTTCACTTTATTACATGAGATTGGTGCACTTGCTATCATTGTTGTTTTGAATTGAATTGAGAAAAGTGAGCCTAAAGAACGTTAATTTGGAATTAATTTGGATGAAAATGCATTTATAGAAACTAACCACATCAATGCTAACTTTCTTGTTTTTACTTTTTTGAGTACTTTACATTTGTTCTTAGTAGCCTATTTGTATGATATTTAGTGCGTAAGTCCATTTTATATGGTTTTTCATGTAAATATGAAATGGGATGTTTAGAATAAAGTGTTGAAAAAAAAAGAGAGAGAAAATAGAAAAAAAGAAGAAAAAAGGAGATAAAATAGAAAAAAAAGAGATAAAAAAAAGAAAGAGCATGCAAGTGTGTGTTTATGTTAAGTAATTCTCATCCACTGGCTTCAACCCAATGTAAGGTTAAAGTTATAAGGGGTGCTAATAACCATTTAAGATCGTGATTTGTCCTAGCAATTAAGGGTGTTCATGAAAAAATGTCTAATTTCACATTAAAAAGTTAAATGACCTCTCAAACAGGTTTAAAGAACGTCTAGTTAAGTAACCAAGGTCATTCCTAACAAAATTTTTTACTTTGCGTAAAAAGATTAGATAGACTCTTAAACATCACCCAAAATGAATGTGTGTGTGTGTGTGCGTTTGCTCATTTTTAGCATCTTTGACTAGTTTATGTGAGGATCTATGAAAAATGGCTTGAATGCTTGATATTATGCAGATTGGGTTACCCCGTCACTAATAGTGTGCTTTACTTATGACTATCTTGTTTTTTTTATCATGACAGAGTTGAAATTTGTGAATTAGGTTAAAGACATTAATTAATTTTTTCTATTCTCAATTAGCTATTAACCCTTGATTGGAATTGTTTGAATAAATAGTTTAAGAAAATTCTTGAGGACAAGCAATAGTTCAAGTGTGAGGATATTTGATAAGATTGTGTTTTATTATATTTTAATAGATAATTTCATATGGATTCATACCTGATTTTTATGAAAAAGTGCTCAAATTATATCATATAATTTTGATTAATTAATGGAAGGTGTTGACACACGTTTTGAAATCAAAGGCCAAATTTTGGGAGGATTAGAGCAAAATTGTAATAAAGAGAATAAGAGGAGCTCAAAGAAGCATCGATTTTGGTACAAGTTATTTTGAAAATGCATTAGATGCACTTTTAGAGCTTAATTGATCTTAAATTTCATAGGGTGTAAGAGCATCATGTAGGAAGCCTATATACCTAATTTCATGAAAATCATAGGTGTGTACGAGGAGTTAGAGTAGAAAACATGAAGAGGGGCAAAAGTTGTCAAAATTTGGGACTTAAACAACCCCAATCTAACAACACCGTTTAAGTCCCTAGCAACCTTTGTTTAGAGTATTGTTTACGAAAAAATTAAGGACAAAGAAATTTTCTCATTATCCTTTGGTTTGCCTTTTTTGGAGAGGGTATAAAAGGGTTCCTAAAGCTCAAAATAAGCCATTCTCCAGCAGGCACAACACCTTCTTGGAGAATCATCTCATTTTCATAGTTTTTCTTCATGTTAATTAGGGTTTTAGTGAGGTTTTCTTTCTGTTTTATTTTAATATCTATAATTATGTGTTTTAGGAGTTGTTGAGCATTTAATTACCTTGTTTTTATCTGTTTAAGCTTTCCATTAATGGAATTTTCATTTTTCTTATTATTCTTATGTTTATATTATGTTTTTATATCTTTTACTATATGAACTTATGAATATTCGTAACAAAATGCTTTGTTTAATATTTCAATAGCTTTCCCTTTAATTTCTAGTAACTTTATTTGTTCTTTTAATATGTTTGTTGTTCATTTATTTTCTAATTTTTTAAATTTAGTTATGATAGATTATGGATGAATGATTGTGAGAATTAATATGATTGATATTGGCCATTATGTTTTTTATTGAGATTGAATTTGAATTCTAGTTTAATGTATGAATTAGAAATTAATACATAGGATTGACCATCTAAGGTGTAATTTCTAGTTCACTTGCTAGGTTTTAGTTAACTTGCTAGGTTTTAACTTTTGATCCGTAATTGTCATTAGCTAAATCTATAAGTGGCAATAGGTTAATTGAATTGTTAGGTAAATTTAATCAACTAGTTTGTGATTCCAATTATTTAAGTTATGTAATTTGAGCTTGCAAGCTTGTGACTTAGGCTTGTCATTCCATAGTGTTTAATAGTTCCCTAATGTTTAATCCTGTTGCGCTATTAAATCTAGAAAGCTTGTTCTAGGTTCTTGTGCAGTTAGGGATATTTTCATAGCTTTTTAGATTTATTTAAAAGTGGAGAAACCTAGGATTCAAGAACTTGTTTGAATCCATATGCTAGTATCTTAGATAAAGCACATAATATATTTTTGATGATCAATTATAAATTTAAAATCCCTGATATATGTTATCCTTAGCTTCTTTTAATTGTGGTTTACTTCTTCTTCTTTTTTTGCATTCTTACTTTGTCTTTTTTGTTTTTGTCTTTTTTTTTTATTTTTTTAGTAAAAAAAATCCAATAGATTTTCTTTTATTTTTATGTTTTTTCACTGTAACCTTAGGAATAGCTCATAAGCATAATTAGCTCTTTGTGGGATCGACATTAGCTTGCCATGTTATCTAATTAGTTAAGTTGGTTAAGAATTTATTATTTCGTAGTCCGTGATAAAGCTATAACACTATGTTTAAATTACCAAATGGAAGGCAGGCTATCACTAAGATCAATAATGAAATGTCTTGATATTGAAAAAAGATCTATAGGTTTCACTTTTTCACTTGAAACATCAACTTTTACATTTTCTAAGAACAACCACCAAGTATTTTTGTGCGATTGTGCATGTCTTGTGGAACACACATCCGGTTACTCAACTAGGTGATGTTTTTTTAGATTGATTGTAGTGTCATTTTAGTCTTTTGATGCGAAGGTGTATGTTTTGTAGGGCACATCTTTGGTTATTCAGTTATATCATATCTCACAACTAGTTTGTAGCTCTACTCTTAACCCCTCTTTCTTTTGTTATGTTTTCACATTTACTTGAGGAGTTAGCGGAATAGGAATTGAATTTGATATGTTTATTTCATTTATAATGTGAATCTATATCACTTCTTCCTAATCAATCTTTTCCATGAATGATCACTGGTGAAACTTACTAATTAAGTCCAATTTCATAGAAAATGCATCCAAACAAATATCAAAGAGGCAAGAAAAGGTATGCAATGTTATAATTAATTTGCAAAATTCAATAGAAATAAAATCACATGTAAACTTCATAAAGTCATATTTCTTAAGTACTAAAAAAAACTTGATCCTAGTTGAACTAATTCCTTTAAATTTTGTGCCATCTATACATTCAAACATATATACACAACCTATGAAATTCTCACATCATGAAACAAAATTTTAAAAAAATAATGCATGCTTATTATCAAAATATCATGTAAATTGCAATGCATGTACTACCTCCCCACACTTGGACAACATATTATCCTCAATGTGGAACGAAGGCACACAAATCATAAAACAAACTTAAAAAATCTCAAACACAAAAACAACATGAAAACACAAAATAAAAGAGATAATAGGGAAAGAATGGCTAATTGAAATTGTAACAAAGATTGTGTTGGTGAGGGAACATTGATGTTTTGGACTTGAAAGAACTTTAGGAACTTTTTGGTTTGGTATCGCTATTGCTGGAGCACTTGTTTCATCTCTACCTCATTGCACCCATATGTTTCTCCATTCATTTGTGATTTCATAACATTAATAATTGCTTCCTACACTTCTCCTTCTTTAGAGCTGTCATAGGATGTGTCAGAGCCATCTTAGGGTGGGTTTTAGGCTGAGGAGGATGCATGAAATGTGAATGATGCTTTCCCTTTCCTGCTCTTAATAATGGTTTGAGATTTTTGATCTCAAAGCTCCGTGTTATGGTGCACCAAAATCTCATATTGACATAAGTGAATCTCATTAAAATAATTAGGAGCAATAGGGTTTAAGCCATCTAGATTCACACTAAAATGATTAGCAAGAATAGTAATAAGGAAAGCCATGCCAAAATAATTGGTTTTCTTTGTGAGAATGCTAATTAAAGATTGAAAAATTAGATAAGGAGTTTAAACCTTTCATTTATGATCTATATACCACTAAAAAAATAACTAAGCAAAACTATTACTCTCGATTTTATTAAAAATATTTAGGGATATAAAGTTGGGTAGTAAAAAGTGTTATGTTCTCCTGAAAAGTGCATTTGGTGCTTTCCTAGAATTGAAGTTTGTTTCTCCAATTAGATGCTTCCAATATTCATTCACATCAAAATCATCACAAGAGTCAATAAGCTTAGGGCTCGTTCAGCTGGGACTTTTTTTGGTTTTGGTTTTTAGTTTTTCTAAACAAAAAAAATAGAAATAAAAAAATAAAAAAATAAAAAAATAAAAGCACACTAATACACTATAGAAATCAAGACAGATGACATAAAAATTCATAACAATACACAAAATCCAATACAAAAATAGAATAACCACAACCAAAAACCATAACCAAAAGCTGAATCAAATGGCTCCTTAGTTATAGGCAAATCAAAAGTGTCATGCATAGAGCCATAATCTAACTTATATGCTTGATCTCTCAAATGAAATCAAAATGTAGCTAAATTCTTATCATCATATTGAAGTGTGATGAAAAAATTTACAATTAAAACATAATATATGGAAAAGTCGTAATGAATAAATTTGTCCAAACCAATTTTGGTATTCAATTTTCTCTACTTTGTCTTTCATTCCCAAGTCAACTAATAATGCAAAATTAAAGTACCTACGGGGGATCGAGGTCCTAGATTTAAAATTCATGAAGGTGTTACCTTGTATACGGAGAATTGGGCCCCAAAATTTGTAGCTATGTCCCTTAATCCTTGTCCAGAGAATAGTTGTTTCCTCTTTTCCACTTGCTTTGTGGTAATTTTCTTCTTAAGAGCCATAAAGAGAAAAACATGCAAAAATAACAAGAGAGAGAATGAAAAATGCAATAAGAAAAAAGAAGAGTGAGTGGAGGCACAAAATTTGTGATTTAAGTGTGTAAAGTTTGAAATATGATAGGAACTACAAAATAATGATGGAAAAGTGGAAGGAATCATAATATTGTGGTGTAAAATTAGATTGTTTAATGAGTTTAGGAGTGGGAGCATATTCAAGGGAGACAAGAGTGAATAAGAATGAAGACTATGATTGATAGAGGTCAAATTGATATGATTTTTATTGTTAATTTGTTGAATTATGACCCTTATTTCAGTGTTTAAATGTTTAATTGATGCCCTATAATGTTTGATTTGCATAT
>JAOXYD010118033.1:0-11279 GCA_028565735.1 Pinacopodium congolense | reverse complement strand
GTGGAAGTTGAAGCTAAACCTGGACTGATATGTACATGAAGGGATCAAAATTGTGAGAATGGAGTTGAAGTATGCTTAATTTGATGATTGTTTACCTAGGTTGGTTTTGGGACTTAAGTTAAATGTCATGAATTAGAAGTTATCTGTAGGATTAATCACCCTTTAGGTAATTTCCTAATCCAAAAGCTAGGGTTGAGCGTGTGATACGTAATAGTCCATAGCAATAGGTTAGTTGAATTTGATAGGATACTTAATCAACTAACCTAGTGTCCCATCTCTTTAGGTTACACCTTCGAGCTTCTGAGTAAATGGCCTAAGTTAGTCGTTCCTTAATACCTAAAGCGTCTTCGCTATTAAAACTAGAGAGCTTGTTCTAGGTTATCTATGGAGATAAGGACATTTCTAGAGCTTGTTAGATTTGTCTAATTTAGAGGAACTGAAGGTTTGAGAGCTTATTGAGCCTATAAGCTAATACCATTCCTAAGTACCTCTTATCTAGATTCAAGGATCAATGATCATCCCGACATCCTGAAAATATCTCCAACTCACTTCTTCACAATTGTTATTAGTCTTGTTTAAATTTGCGTTGTGTTGTCTTTTATTTATGATCATTACAGTTCAACTTATTTTTCTTTCATATCTTCAAGGTGTTTTATTTTCTTTTCTTTTCTTTTTTGCAACATTTGAAATAGTAGTTGCATTCCAACTCTCGGTGTTTCGACCTTAGCTTACCATTACTGCATAGTTTGAGAAGTTAGGTATTTTATTACTTGGTAGTTTACGACAAGCTCACCAAATTTTTTGCGTCATTGCCGAGGAGTTAATGTTTATTAATTGTTATTTCTTATATTGTCTTTCTTTTTATTTTTATTGATCTTTTGTCATCTTTGGTCTCTATTTGTTTATATTTCATAACTTTTTCGAGTAATGGCTTATTTTCAACATTCTTTTTATTCTGATCCTTATTGCATCAATTTTCATGATGATGAGTTTGAGTTGACTGTTATCTTTAGGTTGACACATCAATTAAGAAATCTCACATCTTTAGTCGAGCAAGTAGTGATAGATTCATTTGAAAATAAGCTATGTGATTTTTGTTTATATTCAGGTCATTCTATTGGTATGTGTCCTTCCTTGCAGGATAAGCAGCAGTTTTATGAATTTGACGATTTTCGAGAGTTTCAATAAGACTGGTATGATCCTTACACTTCGAGTTACCATTCGAAGGGGGAGGATCAACCTTATTTTTTATATAGGAACCACTAGCATAGATTCAATTCTCTACCACCATGTTATCAAGATCATCCATATGCCTCACCTACACCTTTACCTTTAACATCACCATCACAAGCTAATGGGATGTCATTGGGGGTGATCGTAGAGAGTCTGGCTATAAGCACTCTTCAATTCTAACAGGAAATGAGGAGCGAATTGAAGGACTTAAAAAATCAAGTAAGCCAACTGGCTGAAGTGATAGCAAGCCTAGAAGATTAAGTCTCTTCAAGCACACCTAGCCAACTAGAGGAAGATCATAGGGAGATAACATGTGTGATTTCATCAGAGGGTGGAGAAAAGCAAGAGCAAGATGAACTCGTTGAAGAAAAGGAAGTGTTCTTGGAAGCGAAAGAGGATGACACACCTCCCCAAGTAAGTGATACTTCTTTTAGTATTACTAACTACATTTTTAGTCCTTTTCTTAGCAGGTTCGAGAAAGACAAAGAAGAAGAGATGCAAAAGGATCAAGAGAGAGAGAAGTTGGATCTGATTAATTGCTTGAAGGAGTTGTGTGTAAGCAAGCGAGAGCTAGAAGTTAATGAGCAAGATGCAGTGCCTCCACACTCATCGTTTAATCAACTTTGAAGGTCTTCCTAGGAGAAGGGTGATGCCCAAAGAGGAGAGTGGACATTGAAATATGATGGCAAGAAGATGTAATTCCGCTCCCCAGAAGTTGTAGGGCATCGTGCAGATTATAAGCCTACTTTGAAGGAGGTTGCTCCGAGCTTATATATAAATCTTAGCATGCTTCCTATCGGGCTCAAACATCCATTCAACAATGGATGACATTACATGAAAAGGGTTAAGCTTATGACCTAAAATAAGCGCTTGATTGGAGCCAGCCCATCCATATCTCTTCTTTTATGTGTTTTTCTCGTTTTTATATATCTTTCGGTTATTTGATTTTCTTGATTTACTTGTTTTCTTTGGTTTGTTTTGTTTGTAGGCATTTAAGAAAGAAGCTGTAATCTTCCACTTCAGAACTATTATCTTGGTTTTCAAGCTACAATCTCTCATTTCAAGCTACATTTGGTCTCTTCAATCCAAAGGAGTACTTCTATTCCTACCATTTTATGCTTGTGTTTTCATTGCTTTAAGGACATTTGAGAAAATATCCATTATAAGTATGGGGGTAGAGAAAGTTGAAAATGTTTACACAGTTGAATTATTATAAGTTTGATGGTTATGATTTAAATATGACAGCTCCAAATGATCTTGAATTTTAGTTGATAGTTAATTGCGATATTTGAAGGCAATTTATGCTTTTAATTTGGTAAACAATGATTGATTCTAGATTGATTTCTAACCCTTAAGTTTTTTTTGTTTTTCTTTTTCTCTTGAGTGCTTGCATGTATTAGCGATCCATTCGTATGATATTCGATGTTCAAGTACATTTTGTATGATTTATCATAGGAATATGGGATGGGATGGGATGGGATGGGATGTTTGAAATAGCTATTTGAAAAAAAAAAGAAAAAGGGAAAAGAAAAAAATGAAGAAAAGAAACAAAAGAAAAAAGAAACAAAAAGGAAAGCATCGTTGTGTTTACATTGTTGATCAAACAATTATCTTTGTTTTTGTTGTTGAATAAAAAGTGTTGTTATTTTTCTTATGTTGTTATGTATTAGGCAATACTCACTCCGCTGGCTTCAACTTAAATTCTATAAGGTTGAAGTTATGAGTGGTGATTTTAGCCATTTCAGATGATGATCTAACCTAGTAACCGCGGGTGTTCACGAAAAAGTGTTCACTTTCACATCAAAAAGTTAGATGACTTATTAAACAAGCATTGCTCAAATCTCATATTATATCGCTTCCTCATTTGTATTTGGTTGTTTCATTTGTACTTAGTGATTTTAAACTTTCTTGACTATATACATATGATGGCTTATGCAAGATAGTTTGAACATTTGATATTTTGCATATGGATTACTTCCTACTAACCATGTGTGTGTGCATTTGATAACCTAAGATTTTGTCGTAAAAGAATTAGGATTTGTGAACTTCATTAAAGGCATTAATTGAGTTTTTTGGTACTCAATTAGCTTGAAACTTCATATTGAGATTGCTTGAGTGAAGTATTTAATTCATTGCTTGAGGATAAGCAATAGTTCAAGTGTTAGGGTATTTGATAGGAATGAATTTTTTTATATTTTAATTTGTTAGTTCATTTGAATTTATTCCTATTTTATCTTAAATTACTCAGTTCGTGTTCCTAATAATTTATTATTATATTTAATGATGTAATACAAAATTTGGATTAAAGCATGAAGATTTTAAAGTAATTAAAGCTATCTTGATTTATACAAAATGGCTTGGAAATTGGATGGCTTATGAAGGGACAATTGAAGCTCAAAATGACATGGATAGGAGTGTGTAAAGGCTGTCCAAAGATTATATGAATTAGAGCATCATTTGGGATGTTATTCATCACTTCAATCTATCCAAAATGTAGCTCATGGACACGTGATGAAGATAGATAAAAACTATGCAAATAAACCTTGATCATAGTGGAGATCATGAAGGATCATTAGACAATCAACTACTCCCACCATACACGTTGAAGTGGAGACCTATCTTTCATCAAATTGGCAACCTTCATGTGAGTTATGGGAGGCAAAAAGGACATGTCTTACCTACCTTTAGACAGTCTTCCATCCACTCATTCAACGACACTAGCACATGGCTTAAAGAAAGGAGCAAAACTGACTTGGAGAGAGGGCTAGAAAGTCACGTAAAAAGCTTCATCAATTGGGGTCATCATGTAGCCCTACTTGGAGGCCAATCAGAGCATAAATAAAGAAGACAAAAATCTTGGAAACAAGAGGAGAAAAATGGCTACAACTTTCTTAAAAACAAGCATGAGTTGTCTATATATAAGAGGAGAGCTGAAACTTGCAAAGGGGAGAGCATATTCATGACATCCTTAGAAAGCTAGAGAGTGGGAGTGTTGGCAGCTGAAACTTGAAAAGAGGAGAGCTCTCCAAGGTTAACAAAGGTGGCTACATAATTAGCTTACAAAGGAGGAAAGCAAGAAGCTCCAAGTGGTCTTGAATTTTAGCTGCACATGTGAACTTTCAGTTTCAACACTTTGGTTTGCTTAAGATGGATAGTTGCAAGCTTTCAAATTCACCAATGAGGATGTAGCCATAAGCTTCATGCAGCAACGTGTTAGGGAGCTCTTGAGTCAAAATTTTAGGCTACCTTTCATGCTTCCTCTCATTTGATTATTGTTTTGCTTAATCTTGTCCGATTGCTCTCTTTCCTTTCCTTTATGTTTGTCTTACTCTTGGCCGTATGGTGTATTATTATTTCATTAATCAATGCTTTCTATTGCTTTGTTATTTGAGTTCTTAGTTTAATTAAGTTGATTCAGTTCTTAGTTTAATGATTTCAAAAGTTTCATCAATGTTTAATTTCCTAATGTTTAGTTAGTTCATTATAGTTAATTTCTTATCAATGTTTGAAACTATGTTTCTTTATATATGAATAGAGTTTGTAAATTTCAATTTTCCAGATTTTATTACTCTTGTTTAAGGTTTGAGTTTTATAATTTCAGATTTGTTATGTCTTAATATTAATTTGTTTGATGTTTTATTATAAGAAGTTTCAATCATATCTAATGTGTTTAGTTCATTTATGTTTAGTGGTTAATCTTTATGCATAATCTTAAGCTCTAGGTAACTAAATTTTACTTTTACTTAAATTATATATTCTGGAATTTTTATTTAGATTGCTAAGTTAAGTTTTGGTTAATTATAATTTAGTTAATTGCCTATTAGTTTAAGTAACATAAATTTCCATTAGGTAAAGTGTTAAATTTTCACTTCCTATATTAGTGTTAATTTTCCAGCTTTTATCTTACTTGTTTAAGCTTTGAATTTTAACATTTTCCATATTTGTTTGATTAAAATCAATTTGGGTGAAGTGTTATTCCATGGTGTTTTTATTATTCTTAGTGTCCTTAGTTCATTGATGCTTCTTAGTAACTAAAAATTTGTACTTGTTTTTAGGTCTTAATTTAAGTAATTTCAATTTTTGTTAAAGTAATAGGTGCCAGAATTTTTTGTTAGATTACTAATTTGAGCTTTGTTGAATTAGATTTTAGCTAATTAATTAATATTTTAGTTAACTTAAGTTTGTGTTAGTTTAAATATTCAATTGTGTTTTTCATAAGTGTTTTAAATTTTGCAGCTTTTGTTTTAATTACTTAAATATGATTTATTTTCATTTAATCTTTTTTTAGGTAGTTTAAACTTGTGTGGCTAGTTCTCTTAGGGGTTTGAAAATATTAAAAAGGATGAAGGGATGAAAATTATGAGAATGGAGTTGAAGTATTCTTAATTTAGTGCTTGTTTGTCTAGGTTGGTTTTAGAACTTAGATTAAATGTTATAAATTAGGAGTTATCTTTAGGATTGATCACCCTTTAGATAATTTCCTAATCCAAAAGCTAGGATTGAACGTGTGATACGTAATAGTATATAGTAATTCCTGAAAGTAGCAATAGGTTAGTTGAATTTGTTAGGATACTTAATCAACTAACCTAGGGTCCCATACATTTAGGTTACACCTTCTGAGCTTATGAGTAGGTGGCCTAAGTTAGTCATTCCTTAATGCCTAAGTTAGTCATTCCTTAATACCTAAAACGTCTTCACTATTAAATCTAGAGAGCTTATTCTAGGTTATAGATGGAGATAGTGCATTTCTAGAGCTTGTTAGATTTGTCTAATTTAGAGGAACTGAGGGGTTAAGGGCTTATTCGAGCCTATAGGCTAACACCATGACTAAAGTACCTCTTGTCTAGATTCAAGGATCAATGATCATCCTGACATCCCGAAGATAGCTCCAACCCACTTATTCACTATTGTTATTAGTCTTGTTTAAATTTATGTTGTGTTGTCTTTTGTTTAGAATCATTACATTTCAACTTATTTTGCTTTCATATCGTTAGGGTGTTTTCTTTTCTTTTTCTTGCAAAATTTGAAATAGTAGTTACATTCTAACTCTCTGTGGTTCGACCCTAGCTCATCATTACTGCATAGTTTGGGAAGTTAGGTATTTTATTATTTGGTAGTTTACAACAAGCTCACCAGTGTGTGTAAAATATGCTAAAAGCATTTTGGAAAAAGATATTAAGAATTTAGTATCAAATCAAATATTTGCTAAATGGGAGGGAATATTATCTGCATTTGATTTTAATATTGAAATCAATAAAGGAGTAGCAAATTTGCTACCAAATTTCTAACGAGAGAATTTTTCCAAGACAAAAATGGGTTATAATAAAGATAAAGGAAAGGTAAAAGATGAGTTTGTCCTTACAAATAAACTTCAAAATGATGCTTATCAACAAGTAGTTACAACTAATATTGTTACAGAACATCTTTATCCTTATATCCCATAATCATTTATTTATATGATGGTAATTAAATCACAATATCCAGTAATATAGACTTATGAAATAGCTGCTCATTATTCAAAAAATTATGCTTACTCAAAAAATTATCCAAAAGATAATGTTGATTATAAAAGATTCTCATATAAACAAATTCAGTTCTAATAAAACCATTTGAATATGATAGGACTACAAGAGAATGGGCTTATGCCTAAGGTCCAAATAAAAAAGGTTATACCATTAGAAGAAAGGGGAGATATGATTACCCCAAAAGAATTAAAATATTATTCTTCTCCAAGACTTAGAACATATTGTTATATATGCTACATGGAAGCATGAAAACATGCCTTTTATTATGAAAATAGGCAGAGAAAGTTTAGCTGGTAAATACAAATAACTGTTGAAGAGAAACTTATGAAATTTCCCAAGTAGTTATATTATTGGTTTTATATATGGGGAATCTACCCAATTATCATGCTTAATAAAGTAAGAGACACTTGTGAGAAATTGGTCAAAACTAATTCAAATCTAAAACATCCACGGTTAACCTTTGCTAAAACCTATCGAGTATCTTGGATTCTCATAGGGGAATTTACTTTAATAGGAATTAATGTTAAGGATAAATTCAAAGAGGCAGGCCGGAAAATATTAATCAAATGGTGAAATAAATTTAATTTCTTTAAATCCGACTCTTTTTATTCAGTCTATGGAATAAAGAATTATGAACCTAGGGAAAAGGTGCTACCCACTATACAAAGCAATGAACCACTAATAGTAACCAATCTTATTCAAGGAATATTACA
This sequence comes from Pinacopodium congolense, assembly GCA_028565735.1. Taxonomy (NCBI): domain Eukaryota; kingdom Viridiplantae; phylum Streptophyta; class Magnoliopsida; order Malpighiales; family Erythroxylaceae; genus Pinacopodium; species Pinacopodium congolense. Next base: position 3,808 of record JAOXYD010118033.1, on the reverse strand, counting down.
ATCAATCTCAAAAGATATTTTGAAAGAACAATTAGTAAAAGTGCTTAAAGATGAAGGAGAATCATTCACTTCAAGCTACAATTAGCATGATGATCATTATTATGATTCATAAGACCCAGATGATATTAACAAAATGGATGAAGAGCACTTTCCACCAGAATAAAGAAAGATTCCTTCATGAAAGAGATTACCACTTTATGTTGTCTACTTTGATGTTAGGTTTTGTATCTACATATGCTTACGTAATAAGTGATTTAATCTTATGAAAGTAGTGGTATAAGTAGTGATGCCATCAAAATGATGATGTAAGTGCTAATGTCATATATCAGTAATTGAGTTTTGGTGTGTAGTGTAGGCTTGCACTATAAATATGAAAGCCATGTCCTTTGTTTATAAGTTTTTCTTGTAAGTCTTATATGTACTGTTCTAGAAGCCATCAACAAAATACTCTCTTTCAAAAAACACCTTCTTTAATGTTTACATCTTTCTTCAACCTTTTAAATCTTATATAGTTTACAAACCTATCAACCTATCAACAAAGCATTATGTAAAATGAATGGTCTAGCAATTTTAATTACTAAAGAAAGTCTTAGCTTAGACTTAATAGATAAAATAGAAAATCTTAGACAAAAAACGATTATGCTAGAAAAATATTTAGAAAAATATAATTATCAGTCTGAAACAAAGTTAACAAAAAATATGAATAAGCAAAATATAAATAAAATTTATAATTTAAATGAAGTCTTTAACATACTTAGAAAAGTTCCTAAAAGAGATTCTACAACATATGAACTAAAAGCTCAAATTAATGAAATAAAATTATAAATAAAAGATTTAAAAATAAAATTGTATGTTATAAATATTAGCTTATATAGAATAATCTAAAAGCTCATAATAATGAATTAAAATTATAAAGAAAATATTTAAAAATAAAATTCTTATGTTAGAAACATTAGCTTGTATAGGACTATCTTCTTCAGAAGTCTATGAAGAAATTGGTTCTCTTTCAGGAACTTTAACTTTTCTAAATATATGAAAGTCTTTATTTAAACTATAATTTTTACTTATATTTTGCTTATTCATTTTTTTGCTAACTTTATCTCGGGCTTATTAGTATAACTTTCTTTAATTATTGTAAATTTTATTTTTTTACATATTTTTAATTTAATTATATCTAGTTGTTATTATTGTCAATATTAAAAAATTAAGTAAAAAATTTATAAACTTCATCAACCATTGATTCTTTGTTTACTAGTTCTCTACTTATACATATCTTAGAGTTAGATTAATTTCATATATTTGCATTTTAAATAAAAATGTGACATTCATTAGCGTTTTAAATACTATTCAATTTTGGCCAACGACGTACTAATGTAGAAACACAATGGCAAGATCACTTTACCTCTCAAAGACTAATACCAACCAATACCAATTGTTTTGATTGGCATTAATCAATGCCAGTTGTATTGAATTCCCTGGTACCATGCTAGGGATTAAATTGAAAAGTGTAAAAAGAAATTGCACCTTAACTCCCAGACCCCATAGTTGAAACTTATGTATTTTTTGTGCTTTCTTTTATTCTTTATCAGTAGTTGTGCTCTCGTCCTTTGTCATGTTGGTCACCCTCTAACATGCTCACTACCCTCTTCTGTCTCATCTCTCACGCCATGTGACATCGACAACCAAATCCTATTCATTGCAAAATGCCAGGCTAGCTCCTCCACATGCCAGTGCTTTTATCTTCTCCCTTGCACGACGCCACCAGTGGTCTAGCGAGATGCCATTCCCCTACACAATGTCACCGCTCATCTTCTTCTCCCTACTAAATCTAAAAACTTTCAAGTCCAACTCCCAAGTCCTCTTCTCACAAAGGTTTTTAACATTCCAATTATAATAGGGTTTTTAATATTTGTGTCTTATTAAATGTAAGTAGTTGTAATTAATAATTAAGTATCATTTTGAAGCAATAATTAATGTTTAATGTATGATTTTAAAGCTTTATTAATAAAGGATGGTATCAATTGTTATAGAATTAGGGTTTATAAATTATAATTGGGATTTATAAATTTATGGTTAAATTATGTTCAATTATTTCAAAAGTGAACCAATTTTCATGAAATTGATGTCAAACTATACTAATTGAAGCACGAACTTATGTTTACAACTTAAGGATACTAGCTTTCAATTTAATTTTTTTTACATATAGGCACACAAATTAAAAATTTGAGATAACTAAGTAGAAGACAATAATTTATTTAATGACTTATAATTGTATACTAGTTACAATTAATTGTATTTAATCGTTTTCATTTATTATTACAAGTAAATGAAAGGAAGTTCAACTTTAAGACTCCTGACATTTTAATATGTCTAGGGAGATTTGATGATCCAGTTTGGGTTCATACGAGAATGACTCCTAGTATTAAGATCCACACAATATGCTTGTATTGTAACAAACATTTGAAAGGTAGAGAAATTACAAGATTGAAGAGATATTTAGCTAGGATCAAAGGTGATACTAAACCTTGTAATAAGGTTAGCCATGGTATAAAGTAGCATATGCAGACTTTTATTTTAGGAGAAAGAAAGAAAAGGCTAAATTAGGAAATTAGAAGTGGGAGTTTATTTTAGGAGCCTATTGATAATGGTGATGGTTATATTCCTACCTAGGCAAAAGGGATTGCTAGAAGTTTAACTGATATAATGTAAAGAAGAAAAAGGCAAGGACCTAATTTTTTTGCTCTAAAAATAATAAGAGGGCAAGTACCTAATTTTTTTCCTATAAAAAAAGCTCTTAGAGATTAACCTTTGATTTGTAATGCATTATAACCTATAAAAGTAGCTTAAAATATAGATATGACAATGGTTAGATAGTGGTATGATGTAGGTATAACATTTAATGTTACACTATCTTATTATTGTCAGCCTATAGTGGATGTTATTGCTTCTAATGGTTGTATATACAAAGCTCTCAATATGCATGACTACAAAGGTAATCTTTTGAGTAGTATAGTTACTGAGGTTAAAAGTTATTTGAATGAAAAAAAAATGACATTGACAACTTATAGATGTTCAATTATGTGTGATGGTTAGACAAATATAAGATAAGAGTTATCGTTAACTTCTTGGTTTATTCTGCTAAAGGGATGGTTTTTTTTTTAATCAATTGATGCATCTACCCCTTGTAAGAAATGTTAATACTCTGTTTGGGATTTTTTTATAAAGTTATAAATGAAGTTGTGCTTAAGAATATCATTCAATTTATCACTAATAATGATGCTACCTATAAAGTAGCTGGGAAGAGGTTGTAAAACAGGTATAATTCTTTTTACTAGACTCCAAATGCTGCACATTGTATTGATTTTATATTGGAGAATATATGAGATGTTAGATACTTTCTTGTTATTAATGAGATTGTGTAGAAAGTAAGAAAAGTGACTGAGTTCATTTACAATCATACATATGTTCTGAATTTAATGAGAAAGGAATTTTCAAATAGTAGGAATTTGTGTCAACCTACCATGACTAGATTTGCAACTAACTTCTTTATCACTTTATTGCTTTGTTCAAATGAATGTGTTAAGGAAAGTGTTTACAAGTGATAAGTGGCTTGCATTTTAGCATGCTAGGTCTAATATTGGATTGGAGGTTTCCAGAATTATAGTTGAAGATTATGAATTTTGGTCAAATTATCAGTTTGTTATTCGACCTTAGAGGCTTTGATAAGGATACTGTTAGGGGTTAAATTTATAGTATTCTTGGATGTTATTTGATGTTAATTTAACCCTATTTTAGTGCTTAAATGTTC
>JAOXYD010118022.1:0-11279 GCA_028565735.1 Pinacopodium congolense | reverse complement strand
TATGAATGATATGAATGATCAATTTGCAATCTAGAAAGCCTAAACAAACTTAGTATAGCAGAATTCAAACACAAAAATGTGTAAATGCTCAAACAATGTGATCAAGATACTCAAATCCCAAAATCTGGGCAGATTAAGCACTTAGTGAATAATCAGCTCAAACTACCAATAATAGTGCTTAAAATTCAAACTAAAAATACTAGAGCAATCTTGACACCTTATGTGAGCTAGCAGTAATAAACTTATGTACCGAGAATTGATTTATATGATCAAACTCGTGATTAAAAGAAGAACATCAAAAATTGGACAGTTTTGATGTCTTGACAAACCAATGTGCACAAATGATTAAATACTCAACCAAAAATTTGAAACTTAGTGTTATTTGATTCTTAAGAACCTAAAAAAACATAAACCAATAATTATAAACACACAGAAACGGTTCAGGTAGCTTGAAATCGGATTTAAACTCAAACTAGTGAAAACAGATGCTATCTTGAGGTGTGTGGAGTTTCTAACTCAATTATAGCTTAAACAGGTCTTATAAATTCGAAACTTAGTTCAAACACAATCTATGGACCTTAAGAAAACAGAAAATTCAAACAACACAATTTTAGAAATGCGTTTGAGCACCTTAGATTGAATTTTAAGATAGAATAGTCTTAAACAAGAAAGTTTTGAGGTCTGTGTAAACTCTAGCTTAAATCTGATAAAATAGTAATTCTAAAATGTGAAATATGATTCAATTAAGCTCCTAAACACTTAAGCAGGATATCAAACACAAATTCACACACTCAGAAACACGAATTTGCATAAACAGATCGTATGAAAGTGAAAATAGTGAGAGAGTGTACACTTTGAAGCTTTGCTCGAATTCAGATGATTTAAACTGTTTTCGTAGTGTTTAGAGGATTGAAATTTGTTTCTGAGGGTATTTATAGTGTTGGGAGGCCTTAGGATCATTTAGAAGAGGAATATAGACTTTAGGAATGAAGACAAAAGAGTTTAGACCCAAAAAGGGAAACTAGCCGTTAGGTTTTGACAAGACAACGGCACCCTCTCGAAGGACAACGACACCGTTGAGCTGAAGAACAGCCCGCCGTTGATGCCTTCTGGAGAAGGGGGACAACGGCACCTTAGCAGGGTGCCGTTGTGCATGATCAGCCCGCCGTTGTTGTCCAGAAAACACAGCCTAATCTGCACAATCGACTCTAAACAAATCCAAACAAGTTCCTAATCATAATTAAGACTTCAAACACCTTTGGAATCATGTATTGAAGCTATATGAATGATCAAATTACTTAAAACAATGCAAACATAAGATTTGGCCTATGAATTGAGCTAATATGCACTTTTGAAACTTCAAATGCAATGCATGATCAATTCTAAGCCCTTAGGTCAATTGAACATCAAGTAAAACTTACAAGCAAGTTTGAAACAACCTATCTAGGCTCTTGGAACTTCCAATTCACTTGAATTGCCATTAACTTCAATTTTGACCTTCAAACTCCAAGCTTTCCATAATGGATCCTTCTTGAAACATACCTAACTTTAAGATTAACATCATAAACTCAAACCATTAGTGATTAAGCATGTTTTGTTATCATCAAAACCAAGATTGGAACCTCCCTTGGTTCAACAAAATAGTTAATATTGTCATGTTAATGCTCATCAAAACTCATATGCCTTTTGTTAATTACTCATAAGTTCAATATTTAAGGATTTTCACTAAATTGTAATTTTAATTTTTATTTTTATCTAAAAATACTAACTTTTTGGCTTTTATTTAATTTTTTAAGTTTGCATTCTCAATAAAGAGATCTCAATTACAACTTTTATTAAAAAATTATATTTAGTAACATCTACGAAATTTTTTGTTATTAAGTCTGATTTCTCATCCAAAATGAAAAAACACTATCTATTTAGTGTCTTTTTGACTAAAACTTATTTCTTCTACATTATATTAAAATTGTGTTCTTAAAAGCATTCCGATGTTGTTCATCACTCTTGGCTCCTCCGATAATAAAATGGTCGTGTAATTTCACATTCCTTGTCTTAATTATAAAAAAAAAATCATCAAAGCTCAACCTTCCCAATTTTCATGCTCAAGTTTAATAGTATCACTTCACTACATTTTATTAAATCAATTACACAAATTTTAGGAAAGATTTTGATGAGTAGAATAAGGTATTTAACACCATGTTTTCTAACTGACTTTCCAGCCAATATAATCTCTGTCCATTTTTCAATGATGCCTTTCTTTACAAATTTTTTAAAAATTTTCTTTAAAAATTAAGTATAGTGGCGATTTCATCATTATTATCCTTTTGATCATCACTAAATCCTTTATTCTTTTATCTCGTTCTTCTCATGAGTCATACAAGCCTCGGCTTCATTCACAAGAGGTACTTGTAAGTCCTTAGACACATAAAAGAATGAGTTAATTAGATGTTTAAAGTTATTAACTTTATTTAGCCATATTTTCAAATATTTGGTGTTCTAAGAGTTCACTTTTTAAATACTTACAATATCATTAATTAACTTGGCTGAAATCAAAACTTAATACTATAAATAGGTAATATAATAAATCAACAATAACCATATACAATTTAGCCCAAAATAACAAATCGAAAATGAGTAAGAGAGAAAATATTGACTTGTATGTTGGCTTTATTCTTCTCAAACCTATGCCCACTTCTTAAGACGTGTGTTGGCTCTTTATAACACTTAAGAAAGAAAGGGGGAAGGGGGAATGAATTAGCTAATATCAAATTTTCTTAAATCTTTTGCCAATTTAAAAAATGAGCAATTTGAATAAAATGTAAAATAATAATAGTATATTGAAATTAAACAATCAATATAAGTTACATTAAAAACACAGACTTGGATAATAAAAAGAGGAGGGGAAGAGAAAGGCAAATAAATTTTATAGCGGCTTAATGTATAAATCTCACTTACATTTACTTTTCAACTATGTTAGAAATTTTACAAAAATCTTTTTTCATAAGTGTAGTATAACTAGTACAAAATCTTCTTTTATGGATGAAGAGTAATACTTATTTAATGTAAAATTTAATGAGACTATAATAAGGAACCAAATTAATCATATCAAATTATTAAGAATGACTTAATTACATAAGTGTACTTGAATCCATTGAAATAATCATGTTTAAGATGTTGCAACTCCTTTAGCTTTTGGCCTTCTAAGATATGCATATAGTTTTTTTTTCTTTTCTAATGATGGGATATCAAAAAAGAAAACCTAATATTCTCTTAGGAATCATAACCACTTATTTATATATATAGTATTTATTCTTAATTTGTTAGGAATATAACACTTTTTTTCCTACACCTATAAATAGCCTAACTTACTTAGATGATTTAAACTCATTAACTAAAAACTTTATTATATCACTATTAATAGTGGATCAAACCTTATAAAAACCAATAATATGTAATTACATATATATATATATGCAAGTCTGCCAAAATTTTAACAATCTCCTACTTATACTACATATATATATAATTTCTTATGATTATATATCATAATAAATCTTATGAGTTCAAATTTGTTATTTTTATGAAATCATTGTTAAGTAATATGGCCCATCAATCATATCAATAAAAGATCAAAGAGATCTTCATTAGAATTATCGAGACTAAACCCACCAATGATCATATATACCAATAAAATTAAGGACATAGATGAAGTACACACCAATCCATCTTGAACTTGGTGGTTAAACCAGATGTGTAGTATATAAATTTCATGTTATGTGATCTTAACATGATTATTTTTAGCTAGTCCTACCCCATTTCTTAATGAAATCAAACCAAATGAAATCATAGTGTAAATTTATAAAATCCTTTGTGCTATACTATTAAATCATGAAAAATCCATAAGATCTGTCTATAACAATAATTATTCATAAATACAAACTCCTTCTAAACCAATATATCATCAAATGATATAACACACATATGAACAATGTGCCCATAAACGACCTTAGGTGGTAAACTAGTAAATTTTCAATCTTAGAGTTTTTCCTAATATATTTTATAGAAATCTAACCACTTTGAATTCTTTCTTTAACAACCAAGAACTTAATTTCATTATGCTTCAACTTTAATGAGCTCTTGTTATTGTTAGAATATAGTACTATAGTCTTATTGTCACAAAACAAATTTAATGATCTTTAAATGCCATCCTTATAATCTAGTGACAAAAATATATAGCCATCTGCCTCATAACATACTATAAACTCAACTGTTATGATGGGAGAAGCTATGATTGTCTACTTAGCACTCTTCTAGGAAATAGATCCTCTAACAAGCATGTAAACATAGTCTAAAATGGATCTACGACTATCTTGGCATCTTGTAAAATTAGAGTCAGAGTATCTAATGATTTCTAACTAGTCCAATCTCCTATATATGAGTATATAGTCTTTTATTCTCTTAAGATATCACATAAACCTTTTAGTTACTTTTCAATAATCCATTCTCAGATTGCTCAAATATTTGAACAATATTCTAATGATATACATAATATCTAGATGCGTATATACTTGAGTATACATTAGACTTCCTACAATTGAAGTATAAAGAATAGTTTGCATTTCTTTATTTTGTAAATCATTAAATCATTCTTGTATCATTGATTAAGACTAAATTTATCTCCTTTAGCAACAAAGGTTTCCCCTGGTTTACAATCTTATATCCCAAGTCTCTTAATTATCTTCTTAATATAACTCTATTGTAATAATTCAAGAATACCCAGAGAATGATGTCGATGTATTTAAATTCCTAATCTAAAAGAGGCTTCACCACGATCTTTTACCTTAAAATTCTTTGATAGAAATTTCTTGGTTTTGTATAATAAGCCTATATCATTAATAGTAAGCAATATGTCATCGACATATAAAAACTAAAAAAATATACTTAGTCCCACTAAATTTGTGATAGATATAGTTATTAACTAAATTCATCTCGAAATAAAAAGAGATAATAACTTAATGAAATCAGTCATATCGTTAATGAGAAGGTTCCTTAAGTCTATAGATGGATTTCTTTAATTTACAAAACATATACTTTGAATCTTTTATAAACAAATGTTTTAAGCTACTCCATATAAATTATTTCATCAATATCACTATTGAGGAACACTATGTTAACATCTATTTGATATAATTTAAGATCAAAGTGTGTAAGAGAATCTTTTGAACAAACCGGTAAGAAGGATTCTTTATAATTGATGAATTCCTCTTAAGTAAAGCCCTTTGTGACAAGACAAGCCTTATGGTTTTTTGCATTACCTTTTGAATCCCTTTTGGTCCTTAATATCCATTTGAAATTAATAGGTTTTACACCTTCAAGCAATGAGACAAGATCTCGAACTTCATTGCCTCTCATAAACTTATTTTCCTCATTCATCGTATTAATCGACTTTTAAGAATTAAAACTTTTAATTTTGTTGTAAAAGTTGATTGGATCATTTTCCACTATGTCATTATCCATATCATATTTTTGGAGAAAGATAGTATAATCATTTGTAATTGCACTTCTCCTCTCTTTAGTGGATTTTCTTAATGACATTTATTCTTGATGGTATTGAATTTGTCCTTTAACAATATTCAATTAATTAATTAAGGAGATTTTCAACATTGTCTTATCGCCCTAGAGTTTCTTCTTGATTAATGTCAAGAATGATACCATGATCATTATCAATAACAACTATTTGAAGATAAATTAATTTCTCTTTAAAGGCAATGTCTCTAACCTTATCTCTCCTTTTAAACTCAACATCCTCAAGGAATTTAGCTTGTCCAATCTCAAAAATAAAGTTACTTATGGGATCAAAAGATTTATGCCCCTATGATCACTTAAAGTATACAAAAAATAGTTACTAGATATTTTTAAGTCCAGTTTTCTTTTATTTAGACTATAAGGCCTTGTGATAGCTAGACAACTCTAAACATAAAAATACTATAGACTACGCCTTTTGCCTATCCATAATTCATAAAGGATTTTAGTCATTGCCTTAGTTGAAATTTTATTGAGAATATAAACTATAGTATTTAATGCATCTTCCCAAAATGAATATGGTAAGATAGTGTAAATAATTATACTTTTTACCATGTTTTTTAATGTTCTATTTCATCTTTTAATAATACTATTCATGCTAAGCTCCCTGGCATAGTGTATTGTAGAAAAATACTACTTTTTATTAAGAATTTGGTAAATAGTTCTGGATGTTATTAACCCGAGCCATTATATCTGTTATAATATTTACCACCATGGTCAAATATAACATTTTTAATCCTTCTGTTAATTTGATTCTCAACCTTAGCTTTGAAAATTTTTAACATGTCCAATACCTATAACTTCTCATGAATGAGATAAAGATACCCATAACATGAGTAAACGTCTATGAACATAAAAAAATATTTTTGATCATTCTACAAAGGTGTAGGAAATGATCCATAAATATTTGAATTGATTAGTTCTAAGATGTTTAAAACCTTTTGGTACCTAATCTCCTTATGTTTATTTGCTTTTACTTAATACACCCAATGCAAATTTCAAAGTTCGATAGATTAAGTGGATTAAGAATTCCATTTAACATAAGCCTTTTCATTCTTTATTTAGAGATGTGCCTTAAACGCTTGTACTATAATGAAACAAAATTATTATTTGTCAGTTTTCTTTTAGTATCCAGTGAATTAAATATAAGGAGTCATTGGATAAGACAACTATGTCAATTAAATATTGGTTATAACGTCTTGATAAAGAACCAAAATCAACAAGTTTTGAATCATGAAAAGACTAAATTGTCCATTTCCAAACAAACAATAATAACCAAAATTGTCTTGTATAGAAATAGAAAACAAATTCTGTCTAAAAAAAGGTGTAATATAATATAACTATCTTTGAAATCGAAATAATTTCCAATCCTAAATGATAGCCTAAAAGTTCATATTGCCTCAACTTTAATTATCATTTGATTACCTATATAGATGTATCTTTCACCGTCACTAGATTTATGACAATTCAATTAGCCTTACATGGATACAATTATATGAATAGCACCAGAATCTGACTATTAAATGTATATAGGTCTTGAAATTAAGTTAGCCTTAAAATAAACCATAAAAAGAAGTGTACTTTTCTTTGTACATCCAATATGATAAATAGTACACTTTAATTTCTTATGAGAAATCTTTCTACCAAAGTAACAAGTAAATTCCTCATTTTGTCTTTTTTTTTTCCTCATGCTACTTCCTTTGTGGTGTAATACCCATAACTTCCTTATCCTTATTTCTCTTCTTATTATTATCCTTAGAGGTGAACGTCAAAAGAGCACTTTCAAATTTCTCTTACTTTAATCTCTATTCTTCTTACACACAATGTGAAATGAGTTCATTAAAAGTCCATTTCTCCTTTTGATTGTTATAATTAACCTTAAATTGACTAAATTATGTGATAAGAGAGATCAAAAACCAAATGCAGTAAGAAAGTTTTCAGATAGCTCTAACTTTAATACCTTTAATTCTGAATGAGATATTTCTAAAATGTATTCCCTGATGTTCTCATTATCTTTATACATCATAAAAATAAGACTTGTTAGAAGAGTACTTATTTCCACCTTTCTATTTTTAATAAAATGTTGTTCAAGGTCTTTAAGAAGTAATTTAGCGTCCTTATCATAAATATTTACCCCTGAATGTTTCTAGTATTGCATATTTCATTATCATAACACTCTTGAGATTTGAGCATTCTCACTTCTCCTAGTCCCTCTTCTTATCAAAAGAACTTACATCCGTAAGAATATAGGGTTACCCAATCTGAAGAGAAAGATCTAAATCTATGCATCCAAGAATGATCATGACATTCTCCTTCCAAACCATAAAATTTTACCATTCAACACATATATAGAACTGATATTAGCAGATATTGTACTATGAGAAGTATTCACTTAATAGAGAACAAAATAAATAAAGAAACAAACTCGAAATCAAAAACCAAATGCAGCATAATTAGTAAATTCAAATAATGGGAACCCATAATGAGATACCTAGCACAACATTAAAATTTAGTCTTTAGGCAAACTATTAATTTGTAAGTGTTACTCTTGTTATAATAATCAAATATTAAATTTAAATTCTTGTAAAAAAATAACTCTTTATTTGGACAGACTTATAATTAACAAGGAAAATTGAATAAGCATCACATGTATGTTTGAATTTTAGCCAAATAAAAACTTTCCTTTGGGTTGCCTATTATCTATATGAAATTCATCCATACATAACTATCTTGATATCTTAAAATTAATTAATCTACACAAAAGAGGTTACTTTAGTAACGTATTATTTTAATTAATTAATTTAAAATATTAATTACTAAAAATTAAAATTATGAATGCCAAAATTTAAATTTAATTATTTAATTATTGAAATTTTATATTATAATTTTTTCAACCATAACCTATAATTAATGAACTAATTTTTCTAAACTTAGACTTGAGTATCACCCACTGTTAAATCATTAAAATTTGTTTAGTGACCTCCTATTAGAAAAGTACTATAAAAACCAAGGAATTGTGAAGTGATCAAAAGCCCTAAGAGCTATGTAAATCAATAAACCACTATTGTTCATTAAAAAAGCTTTCTTCAAGCCAATAAAAAAACTTTAGAGTTGCTTAAGAGTATGTAAATCAAGCTTGTCAAAAAAAAAACAAAATTCTTTAAGAAGGAACAAGAACCAAGAACTAGATAGTATCAAACTGATATATATATATATATATATATAGCCAAAATAAGGTTATTAAACTTTTAAATCCTAATAATCCGACATGATTTTATCTTTGATACTACTTGTAAGATTTAGTGAAATCATAATATGAACCATATCAATCATGCAGATTATTAGGAATGTCTTAATTTTGGAAGCATGCCTAAATCTTAAAATAATTACATTTAGGGTGTTATGGCTCTCTTGTCTTTTTGGCCTTCTAAGAGATTTATATAGGTTATGTTAGTCCTATTTTGCACTTAAAAGGAGGGATGAATTAATAACCTATGTAGATGATGATCTTAAATTCACCAATTTTCTAATAATTGAATACACAAGCAAATTAAATAATTGAATAAACAATCTAAACAACAATATAAACTTTACTTGTAAATTAAACAACAATATGAACATAAGTTATAAATTTAAAACTTTAATGTAAAGTGTAAGGAGATAGGAAACAAATGATTTATAGTGGTTAAAAGATGTCTACTTTCTCCTACATTCAGTCCCTAATATATCTTGTTAAGAATTTTCACTATAACCAAAACAAATGCAATGTTAGATATTATAATTTTCTTTGGCTAATGAATAACTTCTTCACTTTCTTTCAATCCTCATAAAGACAACACTTATAAAAAGTCTCACTTAGCTCAAATTGGAGTTTTAATGAGGCTCTCACGCTTATGAAATGAATGTACATAAGCCTTACAGAAAGTCCTTACAAAACATAACTAACTTCTCAACATAGCTTTCAATGCTTAAACACTTATAAGATTGATTTCTCTATACTTGGATGGCTATAACAAATGCAAAACTACTTATTTATATGTGAAAGACATCAACATAGTTGTTTGTTACTACTTTGCAAAGCTCTAATGCATTAAAGTCATTTTTTGATTGAGAAATAGCCATTAGAATGTAAAATCCAAACATCAATAATAATTAAGATCGAGTAACAAAAACATCATTATAATACTGCTAGAAATGCCCCACTTTAACTTGGGAAGCATAAAGGCTCCATTGATCTTTTAGTGAGCTGCTATTGTGCTTTTGGAAAAATATAGTAAAACTTAAACAACACATTCCATCCTAAAACTATTCCAACACTATAAAATAGTTTTCTTAACTCGCACACATATTGAAAAAATTCCACAAAATATTTTTGACTCATCGAAAAGATTAAAAGCATTCCCCACATAAGTTCCTCTTAAATATACATCTTATATGTATATAATAAATTATATATGTAATTATACATAAATGAGCCTCATCAACCACCAAAATAAACTAGGTGAAACTTATAACTTCAAATCTTAAATTTGGCTTTAAGACTAAAAAAAAAATTACATCCATATACCTATTTTTCAAGGCTTCAAGCAAAACAAAAATATTAGTCCAAATATTATTTTGTCATCATAAAAATAAGGTGAATCTCCTTTTGATAAAAAATTTTCATTTTTTGATGATGATAAAACAATGTAATATTATAAAATACAAAATTACAAATGTTCACAAATCATTCTAAAAACACTCAGTATCATATAGTCATCATATAATCTTACACATGATACTACAAACAATTTAATTAATTCATTTTAGAATTAATATCACAAATATAATTTCAAAAGTCATTCTAAAACTTCAACATTTCTCATAAAACGATAAAAAGCATAAAATTTTTAAAAGTGACTAACTTCCCCTAAATTTATCATAATCATGCAATAATTTTCAAAAATCAAATTAAGCACGTTTTAACAAGTTTAGAACTTATCAACTCCCTTTAAAATTCATGCATCATAAAAATTTTTGTTACCCCACCTTAATAAAACATAATATTACACTAGTAGTTCAAAAGTTTTAATTGCGAGGGTAAAGTTATCAATGAAAAGTGTCATAGCATCTCTATTAGTGGTAAGAAAGAGATGCAGAATCAAGTTTCATTTTAATACAACATTTATGAGATTGCACAGACAATTGAGATACCAACTCCAACTCGGGTTCCTCCTCGCCTCCTGCGGATCTATGTCTTGTTAACATCCGCTCACACTAAGACTAAGCTTTTTCCCTTCCCTCACACGATGACATCTATTGAACATGCCTTGACAAATGACTACTCACTTTCCCTACCTATTACGAAATACCGCTCTTTTTCTCTCAATAATCTGAGGGTCTTGATTATGTTTTCACTCTGAAATGGAATGAAAGGAATGCCATGCCAAAAGTGTTTCAGTCGTATGATGATATTACTATGGCGTTTCCCTTTCTTTTTTAGGGTCGACCTCTTTAGCTCTTTGATTGACGAGAAACCCTTCCAGTTTTCCTGATGTGACACCAAAGGCGCATTTTTGGGGATTAAGCCTCAACTGGTACTGACATATTCGGTCAAAGAATTTTCTTAATGCCGCACAGTGTTCATCTCTGCCCCTAGACTTCACTATCATGTTATCAACATATACTGAAACCTTTTTATTTATTATGCAACATGT
>JAOXYD010118011.1:0-11280 GCA_028565735.1 Pinacopodium congolense | reverse complement strand
TACCGTACTAATTAATTTTGTATGAAAAATGGCCTTTTTCATTTTCCTAGAAATGCACTTTAACATTGTGACAGAAACTGTAAAATACTTGTACTTTCCTTCCTTGAAAAGTACAACAAAATAAATGAATATATCCTCACTTTGAAACATTAATACTCAATTGGAAGCAGGCATAAGATATAGAAAGTAACTAACTGCTTCTTAGGAACTGAGATTTGGTTGTAAATTCTGAGTGCTAGGGGAGAAAAATCTGACACGAAAACTAATTTGTTTTATGATTAATTATTTCCTTATCGACCATTTTTTATTTTGATTATTTTATTTTAAAAATTATTATTTATTCTTATTCTTATAATATTATTTAATTATTATATAATGTTTTATTATAATCTATTAGTTTTTATTTTTTAAATTAAAAATAGTGTAATACTAAAATATTTAAATTTTAGCATCACATCGATTTAAAGTTAAGAATGAAGCTTTTTATTTTAATAGAGAATTGTCTCCTCTGCTCTCCTTTTGTTGGTCGTTCATTGGTAAGGTAAAGTTTATAAACAATAATTTATAAATTAAATAAGTTATCTAATAAATTAACTATTTGAAATTAAGTGACAGATTTATTTAAATCATATTATTTAATGAGGCTTCGTTTTTTAATTGACAGTTACAACTACAATATCAAAACTCTTAAATTATAATTTTAAATTAGTG
This sequence comes from Pinacopodium congolense, assembly GCA_028565735.1. Taxonomy (NCBI): domain Eukaryota; kingdom Viridiplantae; phylum Streptophyta; class Magnoliopsida; order Malpighiales; family Erythroxylaceae; genus Pinacopodium; species Pinacopodium congolense. Next base: position 10,569 of record JAOXYD010118011.1, on the reverse strand, counting down.
AGTCGGTGAGGTACAAGTATTTCTCGATAAATTCAATTTCTCCTGTAGATAAACCTTTTAATTTGTCCTGTACATAACAAACTGGGCCCAGAGTATACCTCGATAAAATAATAGAAAAAAGGAAATTCTAAAAAAAGGACGTAACCTTTGGAAGTATTTATTAGAAAAAATAATTACTTGAGAGTTGTGGATAACGAACATGTATATGAAAAGTAGGGACTAATTTTTAACATTCAATTACTGAAGAAAAAAAATTTAGTAAGTGTATTAAAATTTAAAGCTTCTTTTAATTTTAAATTACTCTTTTTAGAACCACTTTTGCTCTGCCCTTGTATGAAAAGAAATTGGACTGAAATTAACTTCTTTTTATAACATATATTGACGAACTATTTTTCAAATCAATCAATAACTTATGCAAAAACCATCAAAATAACTTTTTAAATAAGATTTGATCTTAATATATATGATAAGAAAATAGATGTGCTAGAGTGATAAATAGAGGGTTGCTCTACGGTTTTTTATTGCATAGAATGTCACCACATCACCTAATTTTATATCTTTTTATTAAAAAAATTACTTATTTTTGGTCTAATATCATCGAATTAAAAATATCCTCCTAAGTACTCTCAACTTGTTAAAAGTAGAAAACTAGTGTGGAAGGTGACAAAAATCTTTTCATTGCATGGAGGGTCACCACATCACCTAATCGTATACCTTTTTAATAAAAAAAAGGGAATTTGTCCACTATATTTTCATAACAATTACTTATTGGAGAAAAAGGAAGTCAAGAAGAAAAGTGATTCCAAGTTGCATGCAGGGAAACTTCAATGATCATAGATTTGTTTCTTTAAGAGGCATTGATTCGAAAGCATGGTACCAATCCAGAACCTGAACTCTGATGTTTTGTTGATTTAACCAAGATTTGACATAGAAATTGAGAGGAGTTCTATTATGTAGAGATCCTTAACAGACAGAACTGGTGAAACATCCTGAACTGTCCATCAATAGAATGCAATAATAACTTGTCAATTAATACACCGTTTCTATGGCTCAGAAGTGTATATGCTTAAGTTTGTCTCTTCAATAATTAGGAAGACTGAAAAAATGGATTGGTATCTGTAGGAGAACTAAGGTTCGAAGCTTAGACTCTCTCTTGTAGAGAAGGTTTTAGTTGTTTCACTTAGATTACAGGAGGATTAGTGTCGTAAATAATTTAAAATCGAACTTGTGAGAGTTCCTCCGAATCAAGCAAAAATAATCAAGAAAAGAAAGAAAAGTCATTCTAATCCTTATGTTTTCAGAACTAATATTTACCTTCTTATGATATTATTTGATTATCGTACAATTTTTTCATCATATTTTATTAATTGATCATTTATTTATTATTGAAAAAATTATATCAAAATTGAATCTAGATACATTATAATAAAATAAAAAATTGTTCCTCGATTGGAATTAAAGTATAGAATTAGTATCTATTCTAAATAATCCAATTATGTTTGTTATTACTAATTAGTAAATAATTTATAATTGATATTTGAAAAATAATTTTTCAAATTTTAATTCACTCTTGTTAAAGATTCCCAAAATCACTATTAATCAAAAACATCGGAACATTCTTTTTAATTACTCTAGTATAACGGATCCTTTATTGATTCATTTAACTATGTCTATATAGTTCATACTATATTTAATAACTATGGAATTGAACTACTCTAAAGAATGGATCATAAGAAGTATCAAAAAATAGTAATTCATATATGAGATAACTTTAGTAATTTTAAGTCTAAGGATTAATTATATAATAATCATAATGAGATAATTTATAAACACTAAAGTAATGTTCCACTTGAGATTCTCATAATTGGATTAGTTCAGTAAACTTATTCTTTAATAAGTACTCATATATTTGTTTAAGTGTCTCTACATTTTAATTTATGAAGTCAATTACTTTTTTCATAAGAAAGAAACAAAATGTGTGTGTTTAACTATTTCATCAATACCTCATTTTGATGAAACTACGACTAGGAATATTTTAGAAAAATATAATAATGCAATTCAAATTTCATAATTATAATTTCTAATTGTATAATAATTATTTCAATGATTTATCTTTATGATTAATAATTTAAATTATTAAAAAATACATAAAGATAAAGTACGTCTTCTATTGAATAAAATTATAATGCCATACATGCAAATTATAACCATCAGATTGGCTATAAAGGAATAAACCAATATTCTTCCACTTGCATTAAAACTAATTGCCTATGTATATAATATTATAGCCATCTAAATGTATATCATGTCTCTTTTGAGATAACGACTTAGTGAGGAAATCTATAAGATTCTCTTCAGTATGAACTCGCTCTAATGAGATATTGTTCCACTATACTATTTTTTGGATTAAGTGAAACTTTTTGAGCATATTCTTAGATCGTTGATGAGACCTTGACTCTTTCACTTGTGCAATAACGCCATTATTTTCGTAGTTTAATACTACAATAACGTCATTATTTTTGTACTTCAATATTATCGAATCAACAATGCTAGGAACTACTTTAGGTTCTATGATGAACTTCTTGATCTAAATTGTTTCCTTCGCTGCCTCGAAAACTATAATATATTCAATATCGATTATTGAATCTGTGATGATTGATTTTTTTGAAATTATTTCAACTAATCGTGCCAACACAAAGAGTAAAAATATACCTTGGCTGTGATCTACTATCATTTTGATCAGACTGAAAACTGACATCTGAATAATTCTGAACTCTCAGTTCAGCTCCTCTATAGACCGAAAAAAATCTTTAGTTCTTCTTAAGTACTTTAAGATTTTTATAGTTATCCATTAACCTTTACCATGACTGGCTTAATACCTGCTTATTATGATTAAAGAATAAGCAACATTTGGCCTGATATATAGCATCATATATATGATTGATTCTATTCTCCAAGCAAATGGAATACAATCCATTCTATTTCTCTCTTCTTGTGTCTTAAGACATATAATTTTAGAGAGAGAAACTCTATGGAATGCGAGTAAGTATCCTCTCTTAAAATTTTCCATGATAAACCACTTTATCTATATACATCGATTGGGATAAATCAAGTAACCTATTTGATCTATCTCTATAAATATGTATACCTAGTATATAGGCTACTTCTCCTATATCTTTCATAGAGAAGTTTTTAGATAACCATATTTTAACAAACTAGAGTATTGAAATGCCATTTCCAATAAATAATATGTTATCTACATAAAGTAATAGGAAAACGATTGCACTCCTATATATTTTCTTGTAAACATAGAGGTCATTCACATTTTTTATAAAATCAAACTCTTTGGTTATCTCATCAAAACGGATGTTCCAATTATGCGATGTTTGCTTTAGTCCATAAGTAGACCTTTGCAACTTGCATTCTTGATCAAGAAATTCTTGGGATTTAAAACCTTCAGATTGCGTCATGTACACATTCTCCTGCAAATTTTCATAAAGAAATGTTGTTTTCGTTTACTAAATTTCATAATCATGGTATGCAATTATAACCAATAAAATCTTTATAGATATAAGTATTGCTACTGGAAAAAAAAGCGTGTTTATACTTGATTAGTATACATGGATTTCATTTCAGATTTCATAGCTTCTTGCCATTTTAAGGAATTAGTGTATGATATTACTTCCTTAAAATTAGTAGACTCATCATGTATGAGTGAAATATCATCACTACCCTTTTCAATATATATATCTAATCTAACACGAGGATAGCATACCTTACTAGAACATCACAGACTATGTGTTTCTTGAATTATTGGTTATACATATGATGATTTAACTTATAGTTCTTGTTATACTTAGATGTATGTTTTTGGTTCTAGAACTTCGTCAAGTTTTACCTTACTCTTACTACTTTTCTTGGGAATAAATTCTAATTTTAGGAATGTAGTATTGCTTGAGACAAACATCTTCTACTTAAGAGGGTGATAAAATTGATATCCAAAAATCTTTTCTAGATATCTCATAAATTTGCATTGATCTTATTTCTCTTTAAGCTTATCTAATATTGTACGCTTCACATAAGTGTCACATCCTCAAATCTTAAAGTGCAATAATATGGGTCTATTACTAGTCTAGATCTCACATATAATCTTATTAACAAACTTAGATGGAGCTCTGTTTAGAAGGTAAGCAACAAATTTAAGGGCATATTCTTAAAATGAAATTGAAAGAATTGCATGACTCATCATAGAATGTACCATATCTAATAAAATACGTTTTCTCCTTTCAGAAACTCTATTATATTGCAAAGTTCTAGATGGGGTTCATTGTAAGAGAATCTCATTCTCTTTTAAGTAACTAAAAAAATTGTAGTTTAAGTACTCACCACCTTGATCAAATCTAAGTATCTTAATACTTTTACCAGTCTATTTCTCTACTTCAAATCTAAATTCTTTGAACTTTTCAAATGCTTCAGACTTATATTTAATTAAATACGCATAGCCATATCTTGAATGGTCATCTGTGAATGTAATAAAATAGGAATATCCACCTTTAACTCAAGTAGACATAGAGTCACATACATATGAATATATAAATTTTAACAACTTGCTAGTATATTGTCCCTTTCTACTAAAAGGTAGTTTGATCATCTTTCCTAACAAATAAGATTTACAAGTTTCATATGATTTATAATCAAAAGGATCGAAATATCTATTCTTATATAACTTTGTAATGATTCTTTCATTATCATGACCTAACTAACAATGCTATAAATAAGATGAATTTTGATAATTTAATTTCCTTTTTTTTTGTTGTTTATGTTTAATAGTGACCTTTCAAGATCTAATTCATACAAATTATTTGTATGCATACCAGATTCGTAATAAACATTATATTTTTAAAAAGAACAACTATTTTTTAATAATAAAGAAAAATCCATTCATGCCCAAATATGGATTTTAAATAATGTTTCTTATAATAATAAGAACATCGTAACAATTATTTAGTTTCAGTATAAGGTCAGAAGATAAAGTTAAACTATAAGTTCTTATAGCTAATATTCTAACTCTTCCTTCATTGCCAACTCGTAAGTTTATTTCACCTTTCTTCAGTAATCTACTATTCGTTAGTACATGTATATTATTACAAATTTGATAACCACATATAGTATTTAATACCTAAGATTGTGAAACAAAAGTAGAAAGAATGATTTCAATCATAAACATACCTGATGATGAAGTTACCTTTAATTTCTTCTCCATCAAAATAGCAAGATAGGCTTTGTAATTCCTTTTTCATTACCTAGCTGCTCCACAATAGAAACAGATGCCTTTGTCACTTTTCTTCTTGACACTGTTTGTTGGCTTTACTACTTTAGTAGAAGCATTCCAATTCTTGTTCCTGTTCTTCTTAAGAGTTTTATCCTTATTCTTAGAAGAAGATCCAATAATAAGAAGAATTAGGTTCTTTCTTAAAGCATCCCTCAATGATCTTAAGCATGTCAAGCAATTCAGCCAATGTTATTTCCTTTTGGTTTGTGTGGAAGTTCATTATGAATTGTGAAAAGCTTAGGATAAGAGACTGGAATACTAAATCAATGTTCAACTTATGGTTTATGACAATCCTAATGGGCCTAATTTTTCAATATAGCCAAACATGCAGTTCTATTGAAGATTTGAGTGACATCCTACATTGAAATAAAGCTCTAGCAGTTTCAAAACTTTTCACCTAACTTTGTACATTAAACAACTTTTGAAGGTGCATAAACATAGCTTTAGTGTTTATGTTCTCCTTTTGCCTTCGGAATTTGGGAGACATGAAGCGAACATTACATATGTAACTTGTTCATTATCATCCGTATGATATTGATAAGTTTCCCAATCATCATCAATAGCATTTTCTGTAGGCTTAGGTAAGAGCTTAGTATTAAGAACATATAATTTCTTTTCATACCCGAGAATAATTCTTAGGTTATGTAGTCAGTCTAAAAAGTTTAATTTAGTTAATTTGTTTGCATCCATGATGTTCCTCGGGGACAAGTTCATGCTCATTTTTCAACAATTGAATATAAAACAATGGGAATTAGTTTATGTCACAAATCAAATAGATAAGTACTTTAAAGCTATTTGATTACTCCTACTATTTTAAACAAACTAATAATCCTCAATATTAAATCAAAACATTATCACATAATTTTCCATTGGATTAGGATCCCATTTTAATTTAATTGATTATGAGTTTGCTCAATAAACCATTTAAGCTAAAGTTAAGTATCTTATCAATCACATCCTATGTGATTCTTAGATTCGTTAAATAATAAATCTTTACCAAAATATATTTTATATGTTATTTCTAAACTTGTCTCTAAATTAATATGATCATGAATTTGCTCATCCAAATCATACAAATTTAGTTAAGTAGGATCTATTGTTATATGACTAAACATATTCGAGTTAAAGTGGTCTTGAAGTTACTCAACAAGTCTAATAATAAATATAATTTTAGTTTAATCTTATAACAATTGAAGGATTAATCATGTTCTAAATATATACTTAATATTTTAATAAATGATTAAAATTTTCTAGGTCTCATTTTAATTCATATAATATCATTATATTTATTTATTTAATATAATCTAATTATGAAAGATAACTTAAGCACTTTACTTGATTCTAATTGTTGATTTGAAAGCTAATTTAATTGAATTAATCAACTCTTCAAAAATTAAACTAAATTTCACATTAATTCTTAACAAATAAAAAATTTTGAAAACAAATTTAAAAAAATAGGAAACATTGTTCTAAATTTATTAGGAATTTTAAACTTCTTTAATTTTAATTTTATTAAGAAAAACCAGATCTAATAGAGAGAGAAACATCTTCACCGTTGTTGGAAGTGAAGCTCACCGGTGGTTACTAGGACTGCTAGTGAACACACATACTAGGATATATATGGCCATTTAAACATGAATAAATGGACAATAATTCAATCAGTAAAGCATGAATAAATGAATATAATCTTAACAAAACAAGCACCCATAACCATTTATATGTTTTTATTAGTTTCATTAAGCCATGAATTTGGAACAAACACATACATTAAGTGTTTATGACTTTTTAAATACGAAAACATTTATCATCAATTTCCTTAATTCGTAACTTATGCAATAAATCGTTTCGAGATAAACTAAGAAACATGGCCTCTATTAAACCATACATTAAACTTCTTAAAGAATAGAAAACTCATCTGACATTGAATAATTAAAAATAATTTGAAAGATCTTTTTGATTATGATGGAGTTAACTGGACATTTCTAGTTTTTTTAGGAAACATAAATAATAAACATCAAGGACTTCAAGAGGAATGAAACAAAAAATTTTACAGAAAAGATATGACTCTTTATATCACTTTCCAGAAACTTAATTGAGGCAGAAAAATTTCAAAATCTTTTAAAATCACCCACAATGATTTCCAAAAAAAATATGAATCATCATTCATCAATTTTTGTAGAAGTCAATTTTACGGCAACATTAAGCATATATTTAGGTGTCAAAAGCAATCTTAGATACACTTTCTACAAAAATAAAGCTTTTCATTAAAGTAAAGAAAAATAAGTAGACAAGCATAATGACAGGCAGTAACAAAAATATGGAACACTTCAATAATGCAACATCTGGGAAGATAAAATCAATATAAAGGGTATTTGTTTCAAAACAGTTCTGGAACTCAAAAGCATTAGAAGGCATTTAGAAAACAATGTCAAAACATATAACAGCAGCAGAAAGACATGAGACTCTAGTTTATGACAACATAAAATATAGAATCATATGGAGCATAAATGAGAACTTTCCAGAACAATTCCAAAGTTTTAAAACTACAAATTGAGTTTTAAAAAATGTGCTAATAACTATAAAACCATACAACTTTTGCAGGTATGATATTAATTAGAATCAAGCCTATAATTCAAAATTAAATTTGATAAAATTGTTTCTAATACTACTATTGAAAAAATTATATCGAGATTAAATCTATGTACAGCGGAATAAAATAATTTTTTTTCATATGATCCTCTTTAGTAGGATTTAATATGAAACATATTAAAAAACATTATCAGAATTACACTAACCTGATTATACTTTCTTGTAAATCTTCCTTTTCTTTACAAATCCATCAATTCATGAGCCGTTTAATCATTCAACCTCTAATGGTATTTACAAGTCTATTTCAAAGAAAACTCAAATATGATTTGAGAGGAAAAAATGTAATAGTGATAGCTAAATTTTCTATTTTCTTCCTTTTAAAACTATTTTCATCAATCTTTGTTCTTTTTTGATAGGGAATGTGTACATAATTTATAAAACCCAAAAAACCTTTAAATGAGTTGCCTTAAGATTCTACCCATGGCAAGCTTCAAAAGGTGTTTGGTGTGGTAGTGCTGTTGTGAGACTCCTATTAAGAATATAAGATGCCGTGTATTTCTTCTGCCTAAAAATTCTTTAATAGAGATCTTTTGCTTAAATGTGCTCTTTCCTATCTCTATAAGACTCCAATTCTTTCACTCTACAACTCCATTTTATTATAAAGTGTAGTTGGTTATCAATTATCTTTGAATGCCAGCTTTAACACAGAATTTTTCAAATTCCTTTGACATAAATTCACCTCCTCGATCTTTGCGTAATACTTTCATGGACTTCCCATTTTGTTTTTTAACAAATGAATTAAATTTTTTAAAGATTGACAATGCATCTATCTTTTCTGTAGTAAAATAGATCCATTTAACTAAAATCATCAACAAAGACAATGAAGTACTTGCTACCATTTGAAGTAAAAATAAGCATTGGCCTACACATATCTATATATATCAACCTACCTAGTGTCCTTGCTCTCCTTGAATTTTCTTTAAGAAAAGAATCCTTATGCAGCTTTCTAACTAAACAACATTTACAAACCTTATCAAAATTCTTTATTAAAGGCAAACCAGTCACCAAGTTTTGTTGATGCTTTATAATGCCAAAGCCAATTTTCGTCATGCAAAGTTACCTTAAATGTAAATTTGGCATAATCATTTCGACTTAAAGAAATTAATTTATTTTTAGTTATAGGTACCTCAGATAGAATACGTTGCTTGGACTTATCTTTTTAGTTATATCATGTTGAGCCTTCAAAGACAAGTGAAAAACCTTCTGAAAGGAATTTCCCTACACTTAATAAATTTAAATCTAAATTAGGTACATAGAGTACATTTTCAGTGCAATCTAAACCACATGCATTTTTTTGAAAAACACCTTTTCCATAAGCCTTCAAAACTATCCCATCACCTATTGTCACTCGACTATTTACCAAGCAATTCATTAAATGTAAGCTTGCTTAAATCTTTTGATTCCTTTACGAAAGCTACAATATGTTCATATTTCCTAGGTAGCCTCCTAAGAATTTTCTTAACTAATATTTATCCTGTCAAATTGTCTCCATACCTCCTTATTTGATTAATAATATCCATCATTTTATTGTAGTATTTCTCTAAAGTATCACTATTACTTATAAACAAACTCCTAAATTTGTGTCAAAGAGTTTAAAGTTTGATAATAAGTACCTTGGTATTAACTTGATACCCTTTTTACAGAGCATCCCAAGCTTCCTTTAACTTTTTTGCTACTGTAATACGTGGGAAGATTAATTCATCTAGTGTTTATTGAATGAAGAATATGGTTTTAACATCTTTCTTGCAAATGTCTTAAGTATTTGTAGCTTTAGCTTTATTGTAGCCTTTCTCTACCAAATCCTATAAGTCTTAAGACAAAGATAATGTTTTCATCTTTGTACTCCAGAATTCATATCCACTACCTTGGAAGTGTGACAGTGTTGACAACGAAGGAATGATACCACCATTGTTGTTGGCCATCTACTCTATTTATGAAAGCAAAGTAAGAATGATGTTACTAAAAAAAAGGTCAGGTGACAAAAATGGCAGCCACACTAATATACGAAGCAAACAGATAAAGAATAAATAGTATAAATCAAAGGATATTTTGACAAAATGATGGAAGGCAAGGAAATTGAACATTAAACCTAATTAATTTATTCATCTGATTCCTTCCTTATATGGGTAAATAAACCACAACTAACTTCCTCAAGGATAGGTAATAACAAGAAAATATAAGATCAAGGCAAAAAAGGACTAGTTGAAAATAGGAATAAGAATTTGATTATAACTTTTCCAATAAGGGTTTATTTTGATTAAGAAAATAGGAAAATAACTTACTAATTTATGATTAACATCTAACAAGTAGTAGGTGATTGCTAGAATGTACAAATATTATAGACAATTCGAAATATGCTAGTGTGAAGTATCTTTGCATTGAATATGAAATTTATTTTTTGATAATACTGTCTAGTATATCCCGCGATAATATCTGGTGTATCCTGTTTTTTTTTTCTTTTGTAATTGATATTTTACCATGTATATAGAATATTCTAGATATGCATATTTATGTATATATAGGAGTTCATTAAGCTTTGTAAAATACAAAACCTTAGTAATAAAGTTCCTGTCACTTTTCTTCAATAT
>JAOXYD010118010.1:0-25026 GCA_028565735.1 Pinacopodium congolense | reverse complement strand
CATAAAGAGTCTTTCTTGATGTTTTTGCTCCAATCTTGATCATTAAGCTCCAATCTGCAAATCAAACATTATGGGGCGTCAATTAAACATTTAAACACTAATATAAGGGTCATAATTCAACAAATTAACCATAAAAATCATATCAATTTGACCCCTATCAGGTGCCTAAACGATGAGGATGTAGACTTGAAGGGCACATTTGAAGATTAATAGAAGAAATTCGAAGGTGAAGTCCTTAGGTTCAAGATCATCTACCATTATCATAAGTCTAATTATTTAAAGAATTAAAACTACGATAACTTAATTAGTAACATTTTGACATGATTTAAGGTATGTACAAAACTTGCATAAAAAGGAATCTAGAGTTGTTGTTTGTAGAGTTGGAAATCACTAATTCTTTTATGATTAAGATGGCCTCCAAATCTATACATAACCTAATTTTAGGTTTTTGGGTTTTTTTAGTTGCTATAAAAGACATTCATTCAGTCGTCAAAGGTCATACAACATCTTCTAGGTCATTCTTGAAAGGTTTCAACCACGTTTGCAAGGAAGAAAGCATCTAAAGGTAAAAACTCAAGGTTCAAGGAAGGATTTCACCATTTATCATCACAATTTCAAGGATTCAAGACTTATCATGAGCTTTCTTATTCTTTTCATCTTTATATTTGTTTGTGTGATTGAAATTATATTTAGGAGCTAAGCTCTTTATAGAATTTAGGTTTTAATGAACTCTACGATGTAGTACTCTTGATTATTCTTATTTTAACTCTTAAGTTCTACATTTTTTAATTAGATTTGTTCATGGATGATAATTACTTTGGATTCAATTGTTATCTAAATGTAAACATTTATTTCAAAGCCTTGATTATGTGTATGATTGGGATTGAAAAATTTCTTATATGCATTATATCATTCCATGAATGAAACATCTTACATGTGGAGTTAGAGATAGTCCTACATAAGATGTCTGGGTTAGATGTGAATTTAGCCAAAATAATAGGTTCCATATAACAGGTTAATTCATTTAATTCAATAGAATGGGATTGAGAGAACTTTTGTTTGGTTTAATTAAATTGAATAGAGTTACATTGCTTGAGAAAGAGTGTAATCTATATTAATAAATTGATATTTCAACAAATATAGAATTATAGTTAAAGCAAGACAACGATGAGTATGTACACGTCCTAGAGGGATTAATTACCTAAATCCTAACTTCATTATTGATTGTTTATCCTTATAAGCTTGTCTAAGTATTTTACTTTAATGGTTTTGTTTCTTTTAATCATTAAATCAATCAACCAACCTTTTAGTTTTGAGTAACTAGCTAGATTTAGATAGGAATTTATTAGCAATAGTAGTCCTTGTGATTTGATACTTAGACTCATCCTAACTATATTACATTTGATAGGAACACTTACCTTTTAATGTATTATGATATTGTTAAATGTGTTCTTGGTTATTTATCTTTTAAAACTTAGGTACTTCACCACCACTTATCTTCTTCCTCTTATCCTTTAGCTTTGGTCTCCTGCTAGATTGCCTTTTCATGTGCCTTTTACTATCTTGAAATTCAAGTAGTATTTGAATGTACTTTATTCTGTAATAATTTTATTATGGTTTTCGACGGTTCAACTTAATCTAGTTTGCTTTCTCTTTCTCTCTTTTTCGAAGGCATGATCTACTTTCCTTTATCCTTCCTCTTCCTTATCTCTAAATTTGCTATTATTGCAATTGAATCTACAAAACCAAAGGTTAGTAAAACAAAGCACAAGTAAACATAGAAATTTATCTCTCACTAATGCCTGAGTGTAGTATTTCTATAATCTGGGAGACAAATTTGGATATGTTGCTTATAAAATCCAATTTTCAAGGTATGGTTGTTTCTTTCCTACCATAGGTTATAGATAAATGTTGAACGTATGATTTTGAGTAAATTATGCTTTGAGATTCTATGGATGGAAGGGCTTTGATACTAGGATAGGATATTTTATAGTAAGGAGAGATAATTTAGGTTTATGTTGAAATGGACTAGGGCTTCTTTCCAAAATGAATTTGAATAGTTGCATTCAAAGAAGTGGTGGGAGTGGTTTTTACAATTAGCTAGACAAACTGAACAGAATTTGGAGTATTGAGATATGACATTTTATCTCTCATTGGAAGTTTATTTAAAAAGGCTAGCTATAAAATAAAGCTATGTTCAAGGATATCTTTTTGATGCCAAGAAAACTTTGTCCAAGGTATTGTGTGTAGGGGAGGTCTTAACCACATATAAGCTGAAGCATTTGTATAGATTTTGGAAAAGATAAGCATCCATTCCAGCTTATCTTTTTTTGATCTATCAAGAAGATAAGACAGGGGATGGGAAGAAAGTTTGTAAATGAATTCATTAATAATTTCACCCTAGCACTAGTTGTGATCCCCAATGATAGCTGAGACTTTTTTTCTCATACAAAGTTCTAAACTATTAATCAAGAGATGATTACTTAAAGATGCCAAGGATCCTGTCACAAGGAAGTTAATTGCTTATTCCTTATTCTTATTTTGAATTAGTCTTTGATGGTATCTCTCACTTGTATGATCTTTCTCTAACTCTATGTAGAACCATTTTCACTTTAATGCTCTAAAAGATTTCCCCTTTAGAATGACAGTATGAACCTATTTCAACAATAAAGCCTCAATACCATTGAAAAAAATGTAAATTCTTTTTTCTATAAGAACTTCATTTTAGGTTTTGATGTGATTGATGCCCTCCTCTTTTTTTTTTTTTCCTAAAAAGGTCATCCCATCTTGCTTTAGAGTTATGATGAACATTTGAAACACTAAACCAAAGAAAGTTTCAAAGCCTACCTTCAATATCTTTAATGATGGACGAAGGAAGTAAGAAATGAGTAGGCCAATAAACTTGGAAAGTTGATAGAATAGAGTCAACAAGTTGAAGTCTTCTTGTATAGGAGAAAAATCTATTATTGTACAACTTTACCCTAGCCTCTATTTTCTCTAAGAGACGTTTGCAGTCTCTTATAGAGATTTTACCTAAAAGAAGGGGAGATGTAGATATTTTACAGGAAGTTGACTAGGTGTAATGTTTATTAATCTCGTGATTTCACTTTCTAAACTATTAGAAAAACTAGATATAAATATTTAAAAATTAGAGTAATTAATCTTAAGTCTAAAAAGATAAAAAAAATTATAAGGCCTTTAAATATGATCTTAATATAATAAGGATCAACTTAACAAAAAAAGTAGGAGATCATAGAAAAAGAGAGGATGAGACACTTTAAGTTTTGCATATGTCTAATGATACTTGAAACCTTTACTCATAGTAGTGAAATGAACTAGGATTTTTGAAAGGGCTTCCATATAAATGATAAATAAGTAAGGTGATAAGGGATCTACTTATCTTAGCCTAGATTGACCTTTAAGGAATTTGAAGGGCACACCATTGATAAGAATAGAGAAGGAAGGGGAAGTTATACACTCCTAAAGCTAACCTATAAAGATAGGAGGGAAGCCTATTCTATAAGTTCAATAACAAAATCCCATTGAATGGAATCTATAGCTTTCCTCAAGTTTATTGTAAAAACACATTTATTATGGCCATTATTCAAATGACAATTTTTAAAAACTTCTTGAGTAAGAAAAATAGTATCACTTATCGTTATGTCTTTAACAAAGGCAAGTTAAGTGTTGCTTATAATATAAGGTAGGGCATATTTGCTAAAGTTTTTGCAATAACTTTATAGATCATGTTGCAATAGGAAATAGACTAATAATCAAAAGTAGAAGTAGGACTTGGACATTTTTGAATTAAGGAAATGAAGGTTGAATTGATCTCTTTAGGCAACTTAACTTGATTAAAGAAGTTTTTTATCGCTTTTGTGATGTCAATCCTTGTTATTTACCAAGTATGTATAAAGAAGAAAGCATTGAAACCATCTAGACCTGAAACTTTTTTAGGAATAAAGAAATTAAAGACATCTTTGATCTCTTCGGTAGAGATAGGAGAGACTATAGAGGCTACAAACCTATCTAGTATTTTGTTATTAAAAAATTTCCTAAGAATGAGGAGGTTATCTACCCCTTCGTAAAGTATTTTGAAAGAAGCTAAAAAACAGATCCTAAGTATTCTCCGAAGAGAAAATTCTAAGACCTCTATCATCAATAATAGAGTGAATATTATTCATATTCATAGTTAAGATGATAGAGTTGTAAAAGAATTTAGTGTTCCTATCTCCTTTTTTTAACCACTTAATTTTAGAAGATTATTTGAAGAAACTATCCTGATCTTCTAGGATTTGAGCACGAGCCAAAAAGCCTTATTTTATTTATTAATGAGGTACTGGTTATTTTTTTTTATCTCATAAAGGTCTGGATATTATTAAGATCTGTTATGTTAGACTCTACTCTAACATTGAGACCTTTTACCCCCCTTCTGTTAAAAACTTTGAGGGAACCCTTAACAATTTAGCAATTTAGGGTTCCATGAAGCCAAAATTCTAGCATTAGAACTTTAAGGCAGATTGCTAATGGCTTTCCATATTTTAAACATAAAGTCACAAGTTTTATTTAAAAAGATAGGGGATCTAATCTTAGTCTCCATCAAGTACACTAAAGAGAAATTAACAAACTTAAAAAAATTTTCAAAACCTAACTGCTTCCTATTACTATTTAAGTTTCTAATATTCTAAAACACTAATGACTTGAAAACTAATCCTAAAGAATCTCTTAATTCATAGATTTCCTAGTCTTTCTAGTTGTAAAGGTTGATTCCTATTGGTCATTTGAGAACTAATTGGAGGTTCTAACATCTGGGTCTATCTTAACAAATTCAGAATCAGAGGGGGTATAGGGGTTACCAAATTTTTCTTAAGCATTATCTTTGGCTCTGCCTTGGCATTCCTTTTGAATCAATAAGATAAGAGGGAAGCAAAAGAGGGATAAAGTGGCTCTTAATCTTAAATATTGACTATCAAATTATTGCACTTTACCCAATTGATTTTTCTTTGTTTGTTTGATTAATTTGAGTTTATTTTCTAGTTTTTAACATTTGAAATTATTTTCTTAAACAAAGTATAACCTGAATTGAGTGGTGACTAATTATAATCTCTGTGGGACGATATCTGCTTTTACTACAAGTAACGATCCTTACACTTGCTATTTTTAACACAAAAAAAGTTTAGTTTTGCAATAAACAAGTTTTGGGTGTCGTTATAGAGGATTACTTGTTTGGCATCTTGTTTAGTTTTGATGACTTTGATTTGAGAGTTTTTGATAATTTTCCTTGTGTCTTTATAGGTGCATGAACACAAGAAGCACGCGAAAGTTCACCGAATTCAGTGACGAAGAGTTTTCGGATATTATAAGGCACAAACAAGGGTTGAGAAGAGTAAAGCACCAAGACACTACCCAAAAGGATATGGAAGAAGAAGGAGAATAAGGGGGTGCCAAAAGGACATTGATGGATTTGATGATGCCAGGTTTCAGTCCATAAAGATTTGTATGGCTTACTGTACGAGAAAACAACTTTGAGATAAAGTCGCCACTCCTCAACATACTTAAGATAGGGGGTTACCAAATTTTTCTTAAGCATTATCTTTTTCACTGCCTTGGCATTCCTCTTGAATCTTCTGGACTTCTAGATCTTCCTATGGAGCTTCTATCTATTTCAGCTTCTTCGCTATTGAGTTAACTCCTCCTCATTTTCATCTACTATCATATCATGCTATTAATCTTGGTTCTTTTTTGGTTGTCTCGTAGAAATTGTATCATTTCATATTAAAACCTTGTGTCAAATCTTCAACTGATTGGCTTTCATTCCAATTTATAAGATTGAATCTTTGATCTCTACTCATAAGAGATTCTAATCTCCCTTAGTGTGATCTCACCCTCTTCATTGTAAGTTGTGACTTTATAATTCTTTACCCAAGCCTTCTTTAAATCTACCTATACACAATTTCTTTCATAACTTGCTCTTGTCATCCTAGCCATGGTCAAATCCATCGTTGGAGGCTTTCCAACTACACTAGCAATACGACTTAGCCCTTTGGTAGATCAATATTCTAGTAGAATATGTTTAAACCACACCTATATTGGCTTTAGAGATCTCTTTAATTGCGAGGTTTCATTACACTACAAATATACAGAATATAAATACCTAACAATATGAATTTTACTTTGTTTAAGTTAAATCAAAATTATAGAAACAAAAAATTAAACTGAACTAACAAATTCAATGAATTAAACAGCAGAAAAAGCAAAACAATGAATTTATTCAATGATGGAAACTTAAGGTTTTTTCTATCCTTATTTGTCCTCCTTTTACCTTATTGATTTAATTGTATTTGATTCTAGATATCCAATAGTTTGATTACCCTCTCTTGAGATCTAATTAAGTAATCATTATTGAAATACTGATAAGCCGAATTGCAACCTCTTTGTTCATAACACTACTCCTAAGTATGCAATTAGATTTGATGCAATCCTAAATACAATTAAGAAGCAACTAATATCTCTCTTCAATCACTTGTTAATTTGATAATTGCGAGTCTATTAAGCTACTAACTCTCTTTATACCCCCTAAATCAAATAAATCAAAACAATCTATTGATTTTAAGCGATTATAAGCTTAAAAATTAACAAAATCAACCATGCATTAAGTCATAAGATAAAAGTTATTATAATAGTTCAAGAATAATCCCTAAACTAGTTCTAGCAATTTATAATCACTAATAAGTGTGCTTTTGGGTTATGTTTCTAGGTTGTTCTTAGTGTTTTAAGTGTTTTAGATTTACTTTATTTGATCTTTTGCATCTTTTGTTTCTTTCATGATCTTTGAATTATTTAGTTGTTTCTTTACATTATCTAATGTTTAAGGGTGGATTTGGAGCTTTTTTGAAGGATGGATTGATACACTTTGATGGTGGATTTTTTAGGTGTCAGAATTTCAGCTGTAGACTTGTTATAGGTGATTTAGATGACCCTTTAGGTCAGGTTGTAGACCTCAAATGGCCATGAAACTTGGAGAAAAGTGACATCAACATATGAGGAGGTTTTAGTTCAAATTTCAAGTCAATTGAAGGTTTAAAGAAGAAGTTCTGGCTAAAATAGTGAAGGGAGGAGAAAAATGTCAAACAGAAGTGCATCGTCATGCACATGCACCATTGTGCATCATCTTAGAATCAAGTTTCTATCACCCTCGTGCACAAGTATGAGTTTGAAAGGTGGAACTCATCAGTAGTAGGTAAAATATGGGCTTTTAAGTTACTGGATCCTCCTTTTGAAATATGTAGGGGCTTTAAACCCCAGAAACCTCCAACAATCATTAGAGGCCTTCCAAAAGAAGTAAATTAAAGGTTTTTTGTTGGCTCCCAGAAGAGGAAAAACAAGACATCATCATGAAAAATTAAGAAAATTCTTTTGCATATAATTTTTCCAGCTTCCTTAGAGTAGAGAGGAGGACTTCAAAACTTTATCTACTTTTTTATTTCTTCTCTTTATTACTTTCTAGTATGAGAAACATTAATGTTATTGGATTGTTTGTAATTATGAGTAGCTAAACACTTTATAGGAGTTATTATTAAACTCATTTGTGAAATTCTTGCTTTTTGATACAATGAATGAATACTTGTGATATGTATTGAGTTTATACCTTGCAATAGATCGAGAGAGTGGGCTCAAGCATTCATGTTGGGAAGTGCAATGAGAGTTGGCTCCCAATAGACCTGTACATATTCAAGTTTTGCAATTAGTTGAAGAGAGATCTTGACTATTTGTTTAAATTCCCTATATGATTGCTTAACATCTAGTTGACCATTTAGGACATGCTGTGTAAGTCGAGAGGCAACACAATTGATTATATCTAAATTCAACTAAGGACAACTAATTATACCTTCGGATAAGGTAATTAAGCATTAGAAAATCTTGGGTCATGTATAATTGAATCAATAAGATAAAAGGGAAGCAAAAGAGGGATAAAGTGGCTCCTAATCTTAAATATTGACAATCAAATTATTGCACTTTACCCAAATGATTATTCTTTGTTTGTTTGATTAATTTTAGTTTATTTTCTAATTTTTAACATTTTAAATTATTTTCTTGAAAAAAGTATAACTTGAATTGAGTTGTTACTAATTATAATCTCTGTGGGATGATATCTGCTTTTATTAAAAGTAACGATCCTTACACTTGAGATTTTTAGCATAAAACAAGTTTAGTTTTGCAACAAATAAGTTTTTGGTACCGTTATCAGAGATTGCTTGTTTAGCATCTTGTTTAGTTTGGGTGACTTTGATTTGAGAGTTTTTGATACTTTTCCTTGTGTAATTATAGGTGCATAAACACAAGGAGCACATGAAGGTCTAATGAATTCAATGACGAAGAGTTTTCGGATATTATAAGGCACAAATAAGGGTTGAGAATAGTAAAGCACCAAGACACTACCCAAAAGTATATGGAAGAGGAAGGAGAATAAAGGGGTGCCGAGAGGACATTGATGGATTTGATGATGCTAGGTTTTAGTCCATAAGGATTTGTAAGGCTTGCTGTATAAGAAAACAACTTTGAGATAAAGTCGCCACTCCTCAACATACTTAAGAACAGTGTCCAATTTGATAGGTTATCAAATGAAAATCTCAATGCCCATCTTGCTAATTTTCTTGAGATTTGTGACTCCTTTTGGTTTAATGGGATGTCAGATGGTGCTGTGAGGTTGAGATTATTTCCTTTTACCTAAAGGGATCAGGCAAAAGCATGGTGTAATTCACTCAATTCAGGTCAGATCAGTACTTGGGAGCAGCTAGCCCTAGCTTTTGTTGCTAAGTTCTTCCCCTTGAGCAAGTATATAAGAATAAAGGAGATCAAAAATTTTCAAAAAAGGCATGGGGAGCTATTATATGAAGCTTGGAAGAAATTTAAGGAATTACAAAGGAGTTGCCCCCACCACAATCTTCCAATTGAGTTCTTTTGGCAAAAATTCTACAATTGGGTTAATCAGAGCACCAGAGGAGCCATAGATGTAGTTGCAGGAGGATCTTTGATGATGAAAACTATAGATGAAGCTCATAACCTCCTGGAATAGATGACGAAGAACAGTTTCTTGTGGTCTAATGGGAGGAGTAGACAAGATTTCAAAGAGCAAAAGGGTATGATTTTAATTGATTCGGTGATAGCCCTCTAGGCACAAATTTTAGCTCTTACTAAACAATTGAGCAACATGCAAGGAGCCTCTTCATCTTCGGTTAAGGCTATGCAATTGCAGTATGAGTTATGCAGATAGAATAGTCATGGTATAACTAAATGTTTCTTGTTAGGATCTAATGGAATCAAGCAAGTCAATTACACGGGCCAACAACAAAAAGGTAACAATCCTTATTCCAAATCTTATAATTTGGGATGGAAGACCCACACAAATTTTTATTGGAATACTAATAATGTAGGTAGCCAAGTGAGAGCACAAGGACCTCTTGGTTTTCATCAAGATTGACTTCGATCCTTGGAGAACAATGGATAAGATGATGGATATTTTGGGCTCTAAGTTTGCAAGCCAAGAGGAGAGCCAGAAGAGGATGAAGGCAAAGTTTGATTAAATTGTGAAGAACAATGCATCATCTATCCATAACTTTGAGGTTTAGGTAGGGCAACTTGTTAATTCTTTGTCGCCTAGGAATGCAGGTAGCTTACCAAGCAACACCAAGGCCAATACAAGGGAACAACTCAAGGCCATTAAGTTTATAACTATAAATGAACTAGAGGAACCAAATGAGAAGGCTGAGGATGCAAGGGAGAAAATCCAAGAGAAAGAGGAAGAGCAACAATCTAGGAAATTTTACTATATCTTATGTTGTTGGAAATTTAGAGTTTTCAAATTTTTTGTGTGATTTAGGAGCAAATATAACATTGATGCCTTTGTCTATTTTTAGAAAATTGAGGCCAGGTGATGTGAAGTCGACTTCCCGCTCATCCAATTGCAGATTAATCAATAAAGAAACCATTTGGATTAGTGGAAGATATGCTGATACAAGTGGAAAAAATTATCATTCCAGTTGAATTCATGGTGCTTGATTTTGAAGAGGATAAGATCTACCCTTTGATTAATGTGAATGGTAGAAAGTTAATCCTTCATATTGGTGATGAGAAAGTAGAATTTAGCATAAGTAAAACATTGAAAAATTAAGTGAAAAGGAATGCTTGGATGAAGGTCAATATGATTGAAGAGTGTGTGAAGGAGAAAAAGGTGGATAGTGTTGAAGAAGATGATGATAAGTTTGATGAAGAGGTTTACAAAGAGGAGGAATTGGGTAAGAACTTAAAACAAGAACCTTTAGGGAGAATGAATGCCCCTATTCCATTCTCTTTAGGGAAACCATATGTGCTTAATTTACAATATTTACTCCCAAACTTAAGAGATGCCTCTTTGGGTAATGGAAAAACACTGCATATGGTTATTTATAGCAAACCAACTTTAGACCATGAAAAAAGCATAGTTAAGGTAAGAAATAAGAGGATTAAAGGAAGGTTAAAGTTTTTTCCTTATAAACTCAAGTCTATGGGGAGAGGATCAACTGAAGTGGCTCAAATTTCGAAGCATGGGGAGCTCGAGGTGGAAGACTTCAAGGAAAAAAACTCTTAAGGCTATTGGGAATCATGGCAAGTTATTTACTAGAGAATTTCCTCCAAAATAAAGGGAAGTGATTTCTTTCATTTACCTTGTTTCTTTATGATTGAAATGAAGTTTGGTCAAGCTCATGACCTTAAATGAAGTATGTTGTGACTTATTCTTAGGTTGTTTAATTACTTTTCTTTTAAGTTCTTGGGTTGTTTGTTTCTTTCATTTAATCTTTTCTTTTGTTTCAATTGTATTTTCTTGAGTTTATTAATGATTATTAGGTTGATTTTGATGTTAAAACTTGAATTTGAAGGTTTGGAGTGAGTTAAGACTAAGTGAGAGGTCAAATCATGCAAAATAGGGTAAAATAAGAGCGTATCCCTATCACCTCGTGCTTGTGAACGAGGGTGATAGAAACTTGTCACTAGGGGGCTATCATGATCGTGTATATGCACGATCGGGCATATGCATGATCATGACAGGAGAGACTATAAGTCTCGCTTGATCCCTCACTAAAACCCTAAAACACACTTCCTTTTTCACTCCTTTTCTTCTCTAACCTCTTTCTCTTATGAGTTTCGTCCTCCACACCCCATTTTCAAGCTTCTCTGCTCAATGTTCTTCAAGTTTTCATTAAATCTTGTGAGTTATCTTGGGTTTTCCATCAAAAGTTCAAGTTTAGTGTAGATTTATGTTGTTTTTTGTCTTCTTTTCCACCTTTCACCTCCATTCATGCCACCTCTCTCTAGATTGTCTATTTTTGTTTGTCTCTTGAGTTTTCCCATCTTATTTATGATGTTTTGAAGGTTTTTGGTCATCATGCCTCCAAGTTACAACTCCATTGAGAGGAAATCCATTCCACCCTGTTTAAACTAAAGTGGAAGGACAAAATGCTCAAGATATTTCTGTGACTTATGGTGCCCCTTTTCCCATCTTCTCATAGGAAGAAGGTGAAAGGTATGATCTCTTAAAGAATAGGAATATTCTACCACTTAGAAACATGCATTTTTACCTCTTGGAGGAGATAGGGCTAAAAGATAAAATTTTGAGATTATGTCAAAAAGTTGATTGGGAACAATTTGTGCACATGGATTACCCTAATTTCTAAGAACTAACACTTAAAATTTTCACATCTTATGTTATGAGTCGAGTAAATCAAGTGTGTTTTGGTTTAGATTAAGAGGTCAAGCTAATCATTTGCATGAGAAAATTTTTAAAAAAATCTTTGGTTTTCCTAAAGCACAAGTAGAAGATATCCATTAAGATTTTTAACCATAATTTATTATAAATATTTGATTAAATTGCCTAAATTTAATGATCACAATGCATCTAATGTAAACATTCTTAGTTATAAGCACTTGCTTCTACATAAATTCATGTGTTATGTTGTTTTTTCAAAGACTCAAAGTAACAAATGCTCTGCTAGGGAATTGTTTTTATTATGGTGCATTCGTTAGGGAATTGTTTTTACTATGGTGCATCGATGAGAAGGCTAAGCCTCGCATGTTCTTTTTATTTTTCTCAATCCCTAGTGCATTCTGTAACTATGAAGGGTACTTATTTAGGTATGGGGTACATTGCCACTACTTTAGCATGGCATTTTAAGATTGATCTCACTGGTCTAACCCTTCTTTCTTGCAAGTTTTTTGATGTTCCTTATTTGAGATGTTTGGAGATGTTGTGGCACAATAACATGTAGCTCTGAGATCCTCGGATGTATACTATAGTTAAACATAGGTTTATTAAAGGAGCTTTAAATTCTAGGCTTGCCCCAAACTTTGATGACACTTTAAGTGAAGAATTCGAGGAGGTAGGTTGGGAGAAAGTGCACACACTCTTAGTGAAAAGTAATAGGAGGACACAAGAACACCTAGATCAAATGAATGCCCAAATGTATATGGTTGCTCACCAACAGTGTTACTTAGCCAAAAAGATCCACAAATCATGGAAGTTGCAAGGACTCCATGTGTCGTCTCCAACACCATCGCCCCACTCTTTTTATAAGCTTTCTTACCCTCTTTATATTTATTTTTGTTTCTTATGTTTGTGTATTTTTGTGTTTTATGTTGACTTGTGAATTAGTTTGTTTTGTGGTTTCTTTATTTTTGCATTTGGTGAGATTTTTTACACATTGAGGATAATGTGTCATTCAAGTATGGAGATGTATTTCATGTTTAGGTTTGTATAAGTTGGTATTTGTGTTTGCATCTTTATATGTCATTTAGGATGCATCTTAGGTGTGTCAAGTTCTTTACACTTCAGTATTTGTGATGAATGTATATCATTATATTCTATCATGGTAGTTGGAATGAGGTTGTGTTATATGCTTGAAGTTGAATTAGGCCACTTGGATAAAAGGCGATTTATGTTGATTGACTAAAGTAGTTGGTTGCATAAGGTTACTTATAAATTGATGCTTGAGTGATTAAGTAGGATAGAAACATGATGGATTTTCAATTGAGCTTATGTAAGGAATTGAGCCTATATAACTCCATTCCAAAGTCATTTCATTTCCTTGTGTGTGTGATACTTCCTTAGGTGATTACCTTTAGAACTTTTTTTAAATTGATTTGAATCTACTTGATGTACAGTATATGGAAATGATTAAGGCCCTTTTTTTTCAACCCTTAGCTTAAATGACCTACCTATGTCATTATCCCTTACAAAGCCTTTTGATCCTTTAACCCTTTTGTTTCTTAAAGAAAACACCAATTTAAAAACCTGAAACCCCATTGGCCATACCTACTTACAAGTATAATAAAGTGCAAAGTGAGCATTAGTTGGTATTTTTAGCTCCATTTTTTTCTGAGATGATTTGAGCAGTACTTCTACTCATAGTACATTGTATTTTGTTGCTGTTTTTGTTTCCCCTTTACTCTTCAAAAATAAAGAAAAAAAAGAAAAAGAGAAAAAGAGAAAGTAGAAGAGAAGGAAAAGAAAAAAATCAAAGTTAGTAGCATGACTAAGTGTTGAGTAGTTAGTTATTTACATATATTTCTCAGAAGTACATTTTGTTTTACCTTGTGCATTTAGTGTTTTATGAATGCTTGGGAAGAACCCTCAATTCCCTTATTGACCCACCTTAACCCTATCCCCATTATAACCTTAAACAAAGTCCCTTTGATCTACTTTAGCATGTAATCAGTATGGATGGGAATTGGTGTATTTGTAAGCCTATGGTAGTGTGATTTCCTATAGGGAGTTTTGAGCAAAAAACTATCCCTTATACATTTAAGTGAAATGAGAGAATCCGATGAGGAAAATCCCTTTTGAGTTTATGCTTGCCTTTAAGTGATAGCATCATAAGTTGAGTTTACTTATGTGCACTGATGAAAACAAGTTAGGATGTGTATAGTAGCTTGACATTCAATTGGTCAATGTTTGAATGTTTGCGTGCACTTGATCATTGTGAAGACGAATTGATAGGATGTTGTGGTGGCGTTTGATTTTTTTATAGGAAAAGCAAAGATTTAAGTGTGTGGAAGTTGATAAGTGTACTTTTGAAGGATGGATTAATACACTTTGGTGGTTGCTTTTGTAGGCGTCAGAATTTCAGCTATAGAAGTGTTGCAGGTGATTTGGATAGCCATTTAGGCAACCTTTTAAAACTCAGATAGCCATGAAATTTGATAGGGGGCAAATTAACATGTGAGGAGGTTTCAGTTCAAATTTCAAGTTAATCGGAGATTTGAATAAGAAATTATAGACAAAAGAGTGAAGGGAGAAGAAAGCTATGAAATAGCAATGCACGATCGTACATGTCCTAGAACCAAGTTTTTGTCAGGTGGAACTCATCAAGAATAGGCTAAATACAGGATTTTATGTTACCTTTTGAGATATATAGGTTCTCTAAACCCTAGGAGTCTCTAGCAATCATTATAAGCCTTACAAAAGAGGCAAAGTAAAGGTTTTTTTGTGGTTCCTAAAAGAGGAAAACAAGACAGCATCTTGGGAAATCAAGAAAATTCTTCAGCATCTAGTTTTTCCAGTTTCCTTGGAGTAAAGAGGAGGATTTCAAAGCTTCACCAAGTTTTTAGTTCTTCTCTTTATTACTTTCTAGTATGAGAAGCATGAATGTTGTTGGATTATTTGTGATTATGAGTAGCTAAACACTTTATAGGATTTATTCTCGAACTCCTTTGTTAAACCCTTGTGTTTTGATTCAAAGAATGGATATTTGTGATATATATTGAGCTTATACCTTGCTATAGATCGAGAGAATGAGTTTGGGCATTTGTGATGGGTAGTGCAATGAGAGTTAACTCCCAATAAACCTATACATATTCAGATTTTGCAACTAGTTTAAGAGAGATCTTGGATATTTTTTAAAATTATTTATAGGATTGCTTAACATCTAGTTGAACGGTTAGGAAATGTTATGTAAGTCTAAAGGTAGCATAATTGATTCTATCTTAATTTAAGTAAGGATAACTAATTACACCTTAAGATAGCATAATTAAGCATTAGAAAATATTAGGTCAAGCATAATTCAATTAATAAGATAACAGGGAAGCAAAAGAGGGATATAGTGGCTCCTAATGTTAAATCTTGACTATTAAATTACTGCACTTTTCTCAATTTATTGTTCTTTGTTTATCTAGTTAATTTTAGTTAATTTTACAGTTTTTAACATTTGAAATTATTTTCTTAAACAAATTATAACCTGAATTGAGTGGTGTCAAACTACAATCTTTGTGGGATGATATCTACTTTTACTACAAGTAATGATCCATAAACTTGCGATTTTGAGCATAAAACAAGTTTAGTTTTGCAATGAACAATCCACTGTTTATATTAGTCATCAAAAGTAAAGAAATGGAAAAGATAAATAATGGATGAAGGTTGGAGTCCACTTGTTTCATAATCTGAATAACTTTGTCAATCTTGATTCTTCCACCTTGATCTTCAGTTCTTTGCTGTTTTTCTCCTTAAAAAATTATTGTTTTTCTCTCTTAGATGTTCCTTCAACTCAGAATGGTAGCTTCTAGGGGTTTTCACATCTTCCCAACTCGTTAAAGTGACTTAGGCTTTTTCACATCTTGTGTTGCTATAGCGACTTGGGTTTTGCTCCAAAGCTTCCAAGTCTCCTTCTTTTTCTCCTCTTGGCCTCCTAACTCAATTCTACTTGAATATACATTAATTATTTACACCAATATGATAGAATTCTTGCCTAAAATCAACAAACATCGTATTAAAAACCTTAAACCTTATCAAAAGCATTAGGATAATACTAAACTATGTCTAAGACATGTAATTTTCCTCGGTAACGTGCATACTAACACACTAAACTACTATAGAAAATAAACTCTAAAGACACCTATCACTCCTCATTTAAGTTTGCATTTAGGTTGCACCTTTTTAAAAATAATGACTTTCCTTGGATATGCCAATGGACATAGATTTGTTCCAAAATAGTTTTCATGCCTTCATCAAAAGGAAAATTGAATAAGAATTGATTAGAATATATTATCAAAATCTCTAGCAAATTGTAGCTCTTCAAATACCTCGAAATGATTCTCTGGACTAGGGGCTATGGAGGCCTCTTATAAAGAAACCTACTAAGATGCAGTCCAGTTTTGTACATTTTTTCTTTGCAAGATCCATTGGAAGAATGATGAGTAATGGTTCTTAATGTTTTGCCAAAATTAATTTTACCTTTTTTTTACGATGTAACTTTCATCAACTTGTAGTATTCTGATGTGAATATTTATGGGGAGTTCATACAATTTGTTAGATCTAAAAAGAGAAGAGTCCTAGGTAGCATAGATATCATTATGGGGAAATTTTATCATTGAAATAATAATTGATACAACAAAAGCAATAGATTTAAAAGGAGTAAAGGGTATGAATTATTTCTCCAAATTGGAATCCTTAAACTTGGTGTCAAGGTAATAGTTATAAATAGCCATCGATTCCTAGGAAAAGGTAGAAGAATGAGACCTATTATGGGAAATATAATGCATTACATATGTATGATCATTACGCTTCAATTGGATTATTCTATTCTACCAACCTTAAGAGGACATAAAGCTAGGGTTTTTTCTTGCTAAGGTGCCATCTAGTAGATCAAAAAGCATAAATTTCTAGGTATGAGGTGTTAGGATGCTTGGGATGAGAGGAAAAGAAGAATTAAGGTTTTGGGTAGCTTTCGGGCTGGTTTTTTGATCGTTTGGGTTTGGTTTAGAGTTAATATGGTTTAGGATGGTAAAAATGGCCAATGGTAGGAAGATATATTAGGGTTAGATGCATGATTTTGATTAGGGTTTTGAGAGTTTGCGATATGGGAGGGTTTTGGTTCCACATTTTTTAGTAGGTTATGGGCAAGACAGAGTCAAAGAGACAAAGGAATGACAGTAGAAGGCAGATTCAAGGGACAAGATAGCTAGATTAAGGAGGGAAGATCAAGGGACGACAAGGGGAATACATGAGGAGCTACATCGCTAGTGGTTTCCCTTGTACTATGATCTCTATCTAGGACTTTTGCTTTTCTTTTCTACTCTCTCCACCTTGATCTATAAGGATGAATGATGTTGGCACATTTAACCTTGAAATTTTTTGTAATTTAGTTATTATTAATGTTTTATTAAGTTTGTTGAACTAAGGTAATCTATTAGAGTAAACATAGCATGCCTATAGAGTTTGTTTATATTACTTTGTCACATCTCTTACCATTATAGGTTTCATATAATTTATTTGATAGGGCTATAAAGTCTCACTTTATCTCATATCATTAAAATTTAACTAAAGTAGCAAAATGAATTTAATAAATTTATAGAGCCTTAGTCTTTATTAACTTATCAAATTTTAAAAGTGTAGTAAAAAAGAATTAAGAAGATTATAACGTCTCACTCTTTCTTAACCTAACAAACCTCAATGAAATTTATTTAAGAAATTTGACAAGCTTATGAATTTTTTCTTTTTATCACATTATTAAAATTTTGAAGAGTAATAAAGTGGATTTTATAAGCCTATAGAGGCTTAAATATTCTTATCTTGAGAAGGAAGTAACTTTAAAAGGCATGTATAGTCTTACCATTTATCACCTATTAAAATTTCCAAAGAAATAAATAAAATGGATTTGATAAGTATATAGAGTCTTACTATTTCTTTCCTTGATAAATCTTATTATAGGTTTCTCTTATACTTGAAAATTACGACACTACCAATTTCTATTTCCAAGCAATAAAGTTAAGGAGGTTTTTTTCTTGTATAAATCTGAGGCCTTTTAACCTTTAGACTTCTAATTTTGAGTCAAAGAGACTTCTTTTAGACTTCAGGTTTTTTGGCTTGCTTGTTTTTAATTTTGAATTTGGAGCCAATGAGGTTTTTCTTGGACTTAAAACTTTCATCTTGTAGGTTTTTAATTATGAATTAAGCAGTTAAGGAGACCTATTTTGGGCTTGAAGTTATTTAGTTTGTGAGTTTTATTTTGAGCTAAGGAACCAAGGAGACTTTTTATAAACTTAGGACTTTTTAATCTCTAAGTTTTAACGTTAAGATAAGAAACTAAAGAGGCTTCTCCGAACCCTGATGCCTTTTAAGATTACCTAATTTTAATTTTAATTTAGGAAGCTAAGGAGGCTTTTTTTAGACTTAAGGCTTTTGAGTTTGTCTAAATTATCATATTTCACTTTGTATGTTTTTAATTTTAAGGTAAGAAGTTAAAGAGACTTCCCATATGTTTAAAGCTTTTTAGCTTGTAAGTTTTTAATTTTAGGGCTTGTTTCAATATGTCGGTGAATTGCATCTTCTAAAAAAATTTGATTTTTGTAAGATTTATTCATTAATTTGAAGATTTTTTTGTATCTTATCTTCTTATAGTTTAGTCCTTTTGACTCTTGGTTAGTATCCTTCATTTTTTATATCTATGATGTTTTTGTTTTCTTTAATTAGATTCAATCCTAAGTAGAATTGCCCAATGTTACCATGTGGCTAATATGCTTGTACCTCTAGACTTTGATATTTTTATCTTCATAGGATTTGGGAATTCTACTTTGAAGGAGAGACTAAAGAATGTTTCATTAGTAAGCATTCTTCGAATTATCAAATATGCCTATTGTATGTTCTATATCTTATCGAACCAATTAACTCTAGCATACTTAATCCTAGCCCTTAATCACTACAATATAGTTTTATTTATGATTTTACCCAATTTGTTGGCCTGCACGTATGCTACTCATATAAAATAACGTATAATGATCCTCCTTGAAGAGCTTTAAATACTCCTTCATGTACCTCGATAAGAACATATTATACTTGCACTTTTGGAATGCATCCCAGATGTTGTATGTTAAAAAACTCCTAAAACAATTTCCCATATGTAATGGAATACCTTTAGGCCTGCACCATATCCAATTCATGATCTCTTTGCGATCTCCCTTCTATTAGGTATATTTTTATGAGATATATCTGATTTACTTT
Organism: Pinacopodium congolense; assembly: GCA_028565735.1. NCBI lineage: Eukaryota > Viridiplantae > Streptophyta > Magnoliopsida > Malpighiales > Erythroxylaceae > Pinacopodium > Pinacopodium congolense. The sequence continues at coordinate 6,002 of JAOXYD010118010.1, read as the reverse complement.
ATCATCTTTAATGACATTTAGATAATTTATTTAGGTTGGAATATGAATTTTTATTTTTTATAAAAGATTCCTTGAGGCATGACATTTGTAATATACTTAATATACAGAAAGGTATTAAAAAATGAACTTAAGCTGTTAGACTTAAACTAAACTAATAAAACCTAATAACTTACCCAATTAAGGTAATACCTCCTAAAACCTAAACAAACGAATCCTAAATTTCCCTATGAGTTAAAAACTACCCAAGTGCCATTAGTAAATCCCTTTACGATTCCCTCTTCCTTCATATGCTACTCATAAGATCTAGCTTCATTATCCTTGTCACTATTAACATCTCACTAGTAAGTCTCCTTCTCTCTTATTTTCTTGGACTCAGTTGGTGAGATGTTAGATTATCTGTCAAGAGTGGCTTCAACAATAAATAGCTGATGAATTTTTGGTAAGAGAAAGAGATAGAGAGATATAAATTGAGACGTGGAAAGAAAGGGAGACAGGAGATTCAAATGAGAAAAGATGGAAGATTTCTATGTGTGTGTGTGCATGTGCATGAGAGAGAGGGAGAGAGAGGAGCTTCAGTGAGAGAGTGAATGGAATTTAGTAGAGAGAAAGAAGAAGGATTGGTGAGAGTGATGAGAGATAAAAAACATTAAGAGGAAAAAAGAAGGAAAAATATTAATAAATAATAAAATTAAATAGAAAGAGAAAATAAAAGGGAGAGTCATTAAGTGGGTGGAAGGGTTTTGGGGGGATAATAATAATAAAATAATGAATAAAATATTAACAAAAGAAATAAAGTGTAATACATTTTAATTAATATAGCAATTAGGTTGTTTTTATTTTTTATTTAACATATTCCTAATTAAAATTTGGGATAATTAGGTATAGGTGATAGAGTAGAGGACTAGTCGCTCGAACCAACTATGAGAATTTGAATTTTTTTTAAAAGTTAGATAAGTGGTTAATTGGATTGTACACTTATATGTATCATGATTTTTTTATGATATTGGGTGCACATATTTTCATGTTTGAATGTTATATAATCATCACAAATACTGAATATTGCATGAGTGTTATTAAACATTTTACAAGTTGATATTCATTATTCTATGGCATGCATTGAAATTTGTACAATTTATTATTTTGCTATGTAACTACATGAATTATGAGAATCATAATGAATTAAATATGCAAGTACGTGAAGAGATTGTTGAATGTGACAAAATGTGGGTAAATATGATAATTGTATGATGGTCGTTTGATAGAAATTATTTTTTAATTGAATACTGGTATATTGGAAAAGTAATAGTAGATAATTAACTACTTACTTGGGACAAAGTGTATTCAGTGGCCATTGATATGTGTAATATGTTATTATGATTTCATTTTAGGAACCAGTGTAGTGCTTAAATATTTCCAGTGGGAGGAATCCTATGTTTCATTAATAGGCGTAAGAGTGGTGCCTGAGTATTTTTTCATTGGAAAAGTATCCTATGTCATTTTGACACCAAAGGGGTGTTGGGATTTTTCTAGTTAGGAAATATCTTGTGCAAAAGTTTCCTTGTACATGTTTTAGATGAGATTAGCCGGTATAACATTAGATATACCTTTACTAATCGAGTGGGACAATTGAATTAAATATGAATTGGTCATGAGAACTTGATAAGGATTTGGAACTGTCAATAATTATTATATTATGTGATATGACAATATGTTTGATAAAATTATTGGCTATCATGTTTTATCTTGTATCTTACATGTTATCATATGATTTGATTTTTTTTAATTATTTGTCTTATGAGCGGGTACATTCTAGTTAACCTTATTGAGTCGACAGCTCATCCCTTTCCATTTAATTTTTTAGGAGGTATTCAACAGTATTTAATTCATACCAATTTTTGCATCTTGCCTCGTTTATTGGATTAGGTGAGTTAGTTAATCGTAGAAATCCTCATAATTTTTTATTTAGTTTGAGATAGTATTGAACTTACACTTCTTTGTTTTTAGTATACAATTGAACTAGAAAGTCACGCTTAAATAATTTATTTAGATGTAATGTTATTGGGAGGAGCGGAATATTTTAGTGTATGATTTACATTGTTGAATTGATTGATGTTATTTTTTATGGGCTTATGGAAGTTTAATCGATTGATTAGATGGGTTTGATTTTTTGGTTAAATATTAAGTTAATGTTTACTTTGATTTGGGAATTGATTATATTGAATTAGAGTTGATATATATTGGAAATAAGATGAGGATATGTAAAGCAAGGTGTTAAAACATCCTTGTTGGCTCCTGCTGTAGATAAATAGTCAACATTTTAATTTTTTTTGTCTACGTAGCAATTCAATACTTGAATGTAAATTTCTATCACTTGTCTAAATTTTTTCTTGTATTTTACTAGTTTGTCTTCCTTTAACTAATAATTTTTTTTGAGTTGGTTTACTACCAATTTTGAATATAAACTTATGGTTGTAAACCTGATTTATAATTCATAAGTTAAAATTAATTCAATCATCTGTGTTTTTTATTATGTCTCATTGTTAGATATTTTAAATTGATTTTGAACTTTATATTGTATTATTATTCTTATTGACCTTTAAAATATATTGATAAGTTGTTACTTCTATCTCCCATGGCTCATGTTATGTACATTCTCTAAACTATCTAGACATTATTATTTTTTCTCTCTTTTTTTCATAGGGTGTTGACATTTTATGTATAAAATCTACTGTCACTTGTGATTTTAAGGAGTTTCTTAGGATGTAATTACTATCAAACTCTCTAATTTCAATTGACCACTTTACAAGTCTTTTTGATATGTCTAATTTGTGAAGTACATTCCTTAATAGAAAATCTATTCATACATTAATACAATGTGCCTAAAAAAGGTGTTGGTTTTCTTATGCTAATGAGGAGTGTGTAAGCTACCATGTCCAATTTTAGATATTTAAACTTTATTCCTTGTAATATCTATCTTACATAATATATAAGTCTTTAACAATTCTCTACATCTAAAATGATTATATAGATGTATGATGATTCCCTTAATCTCAGGGTTGACACTGGTGGTGCAATTCTTAGATAATCCTTTAACTAATCAAAGGCCTTTTGACACTTCTAATCCACTTGAATCTAGTTGGCTTTCATAATATCTTTAAAAAATGACGTCTTTATCAACTAATCTTGATAGAAATCTTAAAAGGTTTTCCATCTTATCTATTAACTTTGTAATTCCATCACATTTTTACGGATTTCATATGAGAGATAGTCTTAATTTTCTATATATTTACTTACATTTCCTTATGTTATTATTAATTTGAGGATTTTACTTATTGCCAAATAGAATGTGTAATTTTATAGATTGAATTTCATAAGGTTATGGAGCATTTTTCTAATTCAAAAAAAATGATCTCATATTGTTGTAACTATAATGTCATCCACATATTTCTACATTTTCTCCTTATTACTTATAGAAGACTAGGTTTACTAATCTTTAATAGGTTGCTAATGCATTATTATGGATGAACGTGTTAAACTATAATAATAAATCCCCTTTTGTGTGTGTCTTTTCCTTATTTGCTTTATTCATCTTTATATAATTTTATCCCAACGAACCATATATGGAACTTAGTGATTGGTGGTATAAGTGGCATCTACTAGTAGTTCTATCTTTGTTAAGGGATAACTATCTTTTGAACATGTTTTATTTAAGTGTATGAAGTTTAAACACATTCTCCACTTCCTATTTGCTTTCTTAAGCATGAAAATGTTAGCAACCCATTTTAAATAGTTGACTTCGCTAAGGAAGCTTGTTTCTAGTAACTTGGTCACCTCCTCTTCTATGGTGACTTTGCCAATGAAGCTTGTTTCTAGTAACTTGGTCACCTCCTCTTCTATGGCATGTTATCTCTCCATATTAATTTTTTTTTCTTTTATCTTTTGAGTTTGAAGAGAGGTTTTACATTTAATTTGTCAGAAATCACTTCCTTACTTTTTCAAAGCATGCCAGACTTTATGTGAAAATTTCTAAGTGATGAAATGAAAATTTGAGGACTTCCTTTGCAGTTCCTTCCATTCACACCCTAATTTATAGAGTTTTAAAGTCTTAATGTTTTTATATTATGACTTGTTTGATTTCCTCATTTAGCTACCATTAATCTACTTCATTAGATCTCTTATATTCAATTACTTCATATCATTATAACATTCTTTTCTTTTAGGGTAATGATGTAACATCGTTTACCATCCTTTTTTCCTTAACTAAATCTTCTTCTTCATTTAGAGATGAAAACTTTGTTAATAATTGGTAATGTGAAAGAAATACCTAGGCCATATAAAAGGAAGGTTTCTACTTATAACATTATACATTGATGGCCTCTTCAATATATAGAACTCTGTTATGACTGTTATCTGTATTAACCATATTCTCAACATCACAGAAAAAGACATCTTTTAAGGCATTATAGAAAATAATATCTATAATATTGCCTATATTTATTAGCATTCTTTTTATTAAAGAGATAGCTACCAAAAATGGTTATACCATATTGATAGTATTCATTCTATATACGATTGAGGCATGATTTCATAATCATAATCTCAAGTTTGAGGATATTTTTCATGTGAATTCCATGCTTAATTGCTTAAATTTTGAGTACGATATTGCTTATGATGATTTTTGTAAAAATGTGTGTTTTCATAGGTCTTGGTGATTAATTTGATGCATATATAGAGTTAGATAAGTTTTCCAATAAAAAAGAGAAAGAAAATCATTAGGACAATAAATTTCGCACCCTAGATTATGTCCATAACATATGCTATGGGATTTTCAAATGAAAGCACAAAGATTGCAAAGAAGCAAGAGATGTCATGGCTAGGGTCATGATTGTGACCCTAGCTGTGAACTTGTCTGGATAGAAATCATGACATGTGTTATGGCCCGAGTTCTAACCCTATTCAAGTGGAATTTTAGGTCTTTTTCATAGCTTTTGATCCTTGGATGACCTAGAGCTGCCACCAAGAGACAAAGAGGGAATCCTATGCCATATTCATTTGATTTAACAATAATTTCAAGAATAAAAATCAATTTAAATATCAAGATTGAAATTTCAAAACTTTTTATCAAATATTTAAGGAATCAAGCATCATGAGAATGAGCTTTCAATTTTCTTGTTATTTTATGTATTGTTTCTTTTATCATGCTTTGGAACTAAATTCTTATATGATCAAGATTTTTATGAAACCTAAGATGAAGTGTTCTTTATTATTTGTTTGGTTCAATGTATGAATTTTCATATTTTGACTTAGATTTATCCAGGGATATAATGAATTAGTTTTGATTTCTATGTGAATGTAAGTTCCAATTCCAATATTTGATTTTATTTATTTAGATTGAGTGATCATCTATATAAATAGACCAATCTATAGGTAATGAGTCTTGCATGTAGATATAGAGAAACATAAGATTTTCGGATTAGGTGTGAAATCAGGTCAAAAAAATAGTTTCTATAGATCATAATAAATTTTCCAATTGGGATGTTAATTGAGAAGAACTTCCAATTAACCAACTAATAAAATAGGATTTATAACTTAAGAGAGATTATAATTCAATTTAGGGAATCTACAGTCCAAGAAAATCTTGAGAATCCATTGAATTAAAGTTAAATAATGAACATGAACATTTCTTAAGGGGATTAATCATTTATGTCCTAGCTTCTTTAATTGCATTGTTATTTTAGCAATTTTTATTTGGATTAGTTATTTAGTCATTTAGTTTAATTTAGTTAACCACTCAATGAATATCTCAATTTAGATAGGTTAAATAATATGAAGAAGAAAATTGGTGAGCTAGTTGTAAGCTACCAAATAATAAAATTACCTAACCTACCTAACTAAATAGCTAGGGTAAATCAGGGTCGATCCCATAGAGAGCTAGAGTGAATTGCTATCTCTAATGTTGCTAAAAAGAAAACAAAACCCTTAAGATAATTGACGAAACAAAG
>JAOXYD010117999.1:0-11280 GCA_028565735.1 Pinacopodium congolense | reverse complement strand
AAACATTTAAACACTGATATAGGGGTCATAATTCATCAAATTAACCATAAAAATCATATCAATTTGACCCCTATCAGTACCTAATACATCTTGACTAATAAATCTAGAGAGCTTGTTTTAGGTTATAGTGAAGATAGAGGCAGTTCTAGAGGTTGTTAGATTTACCTAAGTTAGGAAAACTAAAGGTTTGAAAGTTGCCATAACTAGAACACCATGTTATCTAAATTCAAGGATCAATAGTTATCTTAGAATCCTGTTGATACATTTGGCCTATTTTTTTGTTATTGTTGTTTGTTGTTTGTTTATTATGTTTTTCATTATGTTTGTCTTTTATTTGTTTTTATTTCATCCTAGTTATGTTAATTCTCTCTACTTGTAGGGGTTTTTCTTTTTGTTTTTCTTTACAATATTAGAAATATCAGTACACCCTAACTCGCTGTGGAATCAACCATGACTTTCCCTAACTATATAATTAGGTTAGTTAGGTAAATTTAATATTTGTGAGTTCTCGATGACTTCACCATGCAACATTTTTTTGACCAATGGAATGGGTTTTAGCTCATGGACTCAATTCTTTATGTTATGGTGAGCACAATTATTTCCCCCATTTAAATGGTTTTAGCATGAAGTGTTCGCCTTTAAGGTAAGTTCTATAGAGTTTAAAACATGAAAATAGTTAAAATCATGATATGGGTATGTTTTATACACATATTTTTTTGGGTAAATTTTAGTAAACATCTCTGTAATTTGCAAAATCATCAATTAGTTTCCTATAGTTGGAAAACTATCAAATTAATCTTGAATTTTGAAATTATTATCATATGTCAATTTCTCGATCAATTTTGTTTTACATGGATAAACAGAGACACTTCGCATGCCATGTGGCCTGAAGTTTGAAATTACTATTCTCCGTTAGTCCCTCCGTCAATTTTGTCCTATGTAAACAGGCGGGGACATGTAACATCCCACGTAAATAGGTTAAAATCACTTAGGACTCTTGTAGTTTAGTAAGCTATCAATTAAGTTCTTATGGCTTCAAAACTATCAAATAAGTTCCTAAAGTTCAAATTAAGGAACTAATTAATAGTTTATCAAACCATAGGAATATAACTGATAGTTTACAAAAATATAAAGACCTAAATGTTTTTAAACCTAATTAATGGATGATTTTAATAATTAAAATAAAATTGTTAATAATTAAAGAAATATGAGCTATAAATATTATGTTCCTTTAATAAAATATACAAAAATTTAATTTATCTAATGACATTAGAAAAATGTTAAGGTAAAATAAACGTATTTAATTTATAAATAACACAATACTAATTGCTTTAAATGCATAATTTTTCTTGAGTTGATAATGATTTGATTTGAAAATGATTTTATACGGTCTAAAATTAAAAACATTTTTATATTCAATTTCTATTAGAACTAAATAAAATAGATATAACTTAATTTAAAATATTTTTACATTATTTGTAAAATAAAATGTGATTATTTTAAAAATATTTTATAATAAGTTATAAACTATTTTATTTAGATCCAATTGAAAGTAAATATAATAATTATTTTAAGTTTTTAAAATAATCATATTTTTATTTCAAAATAAATTAATGACATTTTATTTTAAAATAAAATATTTTACTTAGAGATATTAAAATAAAATATTTATATAGATCCAATCAAAATTGAATATAAAAATTCTTTTAAATTTTTTAAATAATCGTATTTTATTTTAAAATAATCATATTTTAAATTAATTTCTAATCTATTTTATTTAGAACTAATTGAAAATTAATGTAAAAAATTATTTTAAAATTTTAAAGTAATCATATTTTAAAATAATCTTATTTTATTTTCTGGAAAATAATATTTTATTTAAAATTTTTACAATTTTCATATTTTATTTTATGATTAATTTTAAAATGTTTTAAATTAAATTCTAACCTATTTTATTTAAATCCAATAAAAATTGACGATAATCTTTTAAAAATGTCTGGGCCATATAAAATAATATCTAAACCAATCCGTTATGATCTTAAAAAAATTTATTAATTTAAAACAATTAGTATTGTGATATTTGTACAATAAATACCTTTACCTTAATCTTACATATATATAATGCCATATATATTAAACTTATAAAAAATATTTTGTAGTTTATTTGATTTTTAAAATTTTAATTTAAAATTTCGTATATTTTATTAAGAGAACACAATATTTACATCAAACATTTATTTAATTATTAAATCTTTTAATTTAATTATCAAAATCATCCATTAATTAGGTTTAAGATCATTTAACTTGTTACAGTTTATTAAACTATCATTTAGGTCCTATGGTTTGATAAACTATCAATTAGGTCCTTAATTTGAAACTTTAGGGACTTATTTGATTGTTTGAAATCATAGGGACTTAATCGGTAATTTACGAAATCACAAGTTTCCTGAGTGATTTTAACCCATACACGTGGTGTATCACATGCCCCTATCTGTCCACATAGGACAAATTGAAGGAAGGACTAACGAATGATAGTAATTTCAAACTTTAGGGACTAATTTGACAATTTTCAAACTATGAAGACTTAATTGATAGTTTTTCGAATTACATGGATGCTTGATGAAATTTACCTATTTTCTATTTTGCTATGACATGGCAGTCATGTTAAATGGTTTTATCTTCCCAATATAATATTGATACGTCATCATTAAACTTTTGTTGCATGAGAGCAGCAACAACCATGAGAAATCTACCAATATAATTTTCAATTAAATGCATTTAATCCAAGTTTTTTAGTTATTATTGACATCATTCTTTTCTAGACAAATTTGTTATTCTAGTATTTATAAAGGACAAAACATATGTTTAAAAGGTTGGAAACATGTTCTACAGACTAGATTTTGAATATATAAGATTTAAAATTATACCAGTATAGAATTGTTTTTTTTCTTTTTATCTTTACATTTGTTTCTTGCTTGGGATTTCTTCTGTCTTACAATTTTTTGAGAAATAGAATGAAAGAGAGATTAAAGATAAATAAAGAAAAACAAGAACACACAGATTTTAAAGGGTTTGAAAATCTTATGTTTTCTACACGCTCGAAAGTGGAGCTACTTTAGAATCTTTCATTGAACTGAAACAATTGGGTACATGAGGTTCTATGAAAACCTTTAAAAGTTTTGATACATTCTAGTCAACTTTTATTTTTTAGTGTCCTTCAATGGTAGTCTATAGTGGTTTTAACATTTTTGTACTTCTCTAGACCAACTTCCATACTTTCCTGTAGACATCAATGGTAGTTAATAGTCGATCCATAATGGCATTATTAATACCTATCTTTTTGCTCTTAAACAACAATTTTGTAATGTATCACAAGGGCATTGACATCACATACCAACCTATCATGTAGTACCCCAATAATGAACTAAACAAACATCCATTTCACTCTACTTTTGCATCTACCTACTTTCCAATATATATGTAAGCCACATATATAACTATCTCCACTTAAGTGAATATATGCCCCCATGAAGATAAATACACCATAGGTGTTCTCTCACACCAGATAGGTTGGGCTCCTGTCATTCTTAGCATTTATAAATGTTGATCAAGTTCAAATAATACTCAAACTTATCAATTGGAACTGGTTTCTTCAACATGTCAGCTACATGCTCTAAAGTATGTACCTTTAGCAGTAAAGTCTGACTTTTATATGCTTTATCTTTGCATTATACTCTTGGTTCTTAGTCAATAAATGACACTATAATTATTATAATTTACTTGAAGTCTACCTTATTCAGTACTCAATTCCTTCACAAAACCAATTATCCATAAGGCTACCTTAACTACCTTAGCTAATGCCATATACTCTACCTTAGTTATTGATAAAGCCACTATAGACTATACTATGGAGTTCTAACAAAGAGGTCCTCCTGTAAAAGTAAACACATACTCTATAGTAGATCTATCATCTAAGTCATCTGCATAATCTAAATCAACATATCCCACAACTAACAGAACATTATGCCCACCACAAAATACTGTGCCATAATCAATGGTATCTCTCAAATACCTAAATATGCACTTGATTGCTTCTTAATGCTGTCTTCTAATCTAGTTATGTACAATCCAGCATATAGATCAAGCCTCTTATGAACCTTGCATAAGTAACTCTAAACATATCATCTACCTCGTCATCTACCTTAGGACATTGCTTTTGAGACAATTTAAAGTGATTCATTAGTGGAGTACGTAGGGGCTTACAATTTGTCATGTCAAATCTATCTAACAAATTCTTAACATAACTATGATGAAATAGCCACAGCTTTCTAGAACCTCTGTCCCTTTAGAGCTCCATTCCAAGAATCTTCTTAGGTAGACTTTAGTCCTACATGTCAAACTCTTATCCTAATAAATCTTTTAAGTCCATCACATTATGTACGTCCTTTGCATCAATTAGCATATCATTCATATACCGTAGCAGAAAAATAATTGAATTAATGCTAAGGCTTTTAACATACATGCAACAATCATACTCATAGTTCCTGTGTCTATGCTTGATCATATACGAATCAAATCAGTTATACGATTGATGTAGAGACTATGTCGACCCATATAGTAATTTCTTCAATATATAAACTAAGTCTTCCTATCATAGTTAACTAAACCCATCTGGTTGTACTATGTAGATTTCTTCCTCCAGATTATCGTGAAGAAATGATGCCTTCACATCCATTTTCTCCAGGTGCATATTACAATTGGCTACCAATTCTAATACTACACTTATAGATATGGGTCTAACCATTGGGTCTCGACTACTAATGGGTGAGTTTATACGAAACCAAATCTTCAAAACGATACCTTATAGGGGGTCTTACGGTACATTTAGGTATAACTTTAGCTATAGTTTGCTTCTATCCTATACGTAAACCGGAACCTTCAGCTCTCATACTAGAACTATTTACGACATGACCATATGATGCATTATGGTCTAACTTTACCTATACTAACCTTGAACTAGTATTGCTCTCTCCTATTTCTAAACCAACTTCTTCAAGAGTTTTTTGTATCATAGACTTCTCAACAAATACTATGCCTTTGCTAACCACCTACTTTATAGCCTCTAGATCCTAAAATTTGTATCTTGTTACTCCTTTTACATAACCTAAGAAGATACACCTTCTTGACTTTGGGTCAAGCTTCGATCTCTTATCACTTGAAGCATGCACATATGCAAGACAACCAAATATATTCGAACCAAAGTAATCAACAACATTTCTTGTCCATACTTCTTCTGTAGTTCATCCTTCAATTAAAACACATGGTGATATATTGATAAGGAAACACACCATACTCACCAATTCTGTCCAAAAACCTTTTGAAAGCCATGCATTCAACCTAAAACACCTTATCCTTTCAATGATGGATCTATTCATTCCCTCGGAAGCTCCATTTTGCTATAATGTCTTATGTACTGTAAAGTATCTTTGAATGCCACAAAGCTTATGAAATTGTGAATCAATGTACTTTTATTATTTTATGATTTTAAAAACTTAAAATTTTCTCCATGTCTAATTCTCTACATCTGCCTTCCTCTTCTTAAACTTGGGGATATAAGGAGGGGGTCATGTAGTATTGTCGTTATCTTAACTACCGGTAGTTCCTAATAGTTTTAAAAAATTAAGATGATTTTCTTAATCGGGTCAAAAAACTTTAAATGACAATAACTTTTGATATAGAGATCATATTAGAGCTGTTTTAAGCCTTTTTAGGCCTTTAAATTTCACTTTTTTTTAAATACTGTGTTTTGGAATATACCATCAACTTTTAATGCTTAAAGAAGCACATTGTTAACGCATAATCACATCTCTCAACCACACAAAATTTTGTTTTGGGGTAACAAATGCAATTATGCAATAAGAATTGGTTGTTAAAATATTTTCCATGTAAGAAACGGGTTATTAGAATGTGACAATCTAAATTGTAATGAGAGTTGGTACAATTGATCTATGAATAAACTTATAACTATACTACTTGGCAAGGCTACAGGTTCTATCCTCCTATAACTTTCTCCTATTTCAATATTATCTTAGGCCCCCATAATTTTTTCCCTGTATTATATATTGAAACTAAAAAGATAAAGTTTATATGTGGTTAAGCTTAAATATACAAAATAATAATTTGCCTAATGCGTAATGCCTTGATGTAGCCAACTTACTAGATAAATCAACATTATTCTTTTTCGTATGGTTCCCATACCATTATTCAGATGAATTTTATTACATCTCCCAATTGTGCTATTTTACACATGAACATGGATTATATTGAAAAATGAATTAAGCGAATTACCTTTATTTATGATGCATGTTGAGCCTTTCAAGTTATTACATGTACATCAATGGTGTGCTATGTGTAACCAAGTCCTTTGTAGTCCATCAATGTAAATGGTACATGTGTAGAAACTTATTAGTATTATGTTATAAGTGTAACATTAACAATGCTACAAGTCCCTCATATTTCATTACTATTGTAATATGTAATTGGTGCGAACTTAGTAACGCATATTATTAATGTTGCAAATTCATCAGATTTCTAGAAGTGTTTGTTAGATTAATTCTTAAATGAACCATGTAACTTAATGGATTGATTCCAATAAAAGAACCCAACATAATGATTCCTAGGTTGTTAAGATCCTGGATTTAAATGGGTCCAATGAACCCTTCCCTCTCCCTTTCAATTAAGAGAAAAAAAGTTTCATTATTTATAAAAACATTATAGATATTTTTCTAGACCATTGAAGAAAACAAGAATAGAAAAAAGGAAGAGAGGGAAGAATTTGTCTGCACATTATGAACTTATGGATAATGGTATGAATTTATTTAGTGTATTTGTTTTAATCGATCCATTAAATATTTCAACTGATTTCAGAGCATGGCTTTGGATTGCTTGTATTTTGGTGTTGCCTTCCATTTTGTTTTCTAAAATGGGTATACACACTGCGTTTCTGAGTTTTGTTCATGGCATGGTTATGTCTTATGCGTTTCTACCTTGGCCATTGTCCCTTGACTCTTTGCGACATTTATGCATTAATTATGTCAAAACAAACCCATAAATGTTGTTTCTTTTCTCTACTTTGTCTCCTATAATATTAAGTATTTGAATGGCTATTCATTTATAATTAAGGGTAAATAACCAATCTTGCCCTAAAAACAAACCAAAACTCATATGGATTTTGTTTTAGATTGAGAACACGCAAGGATTTTAGAGTGAAAAAAATTCTGTGGAAAATTCTAATTAATTTTTTTTATTGTCAAGATTGTTATAGATAACGACTTGGGAAATCTTTTATTTTGGAGAGAAGTAGCAAGAAGAAACCCATGAACATACCATAAAAAAAGATAATTAAAAAAAAGAAAATGTAGTGTGCTTGAGGAAGAAGATGAGGCCCATGCACAAGCACAAGGCATCAGACTTAAGCATTGGTTGGTGCGTCTGTTGCATGCGTCCGCTAGGTTTAAAACATTGTTTTATAAATTTTTTATGGTTTAACAATAAAAAGGTGATCAACATTTTTAAATTTTTTTCAGTTAAGTGCCTAATCTTTTAAAATTTTCAATTGAGTGATTAACTTTTGAAAAGTTAGCTAGTTAAGTTGAAAAGGTTGATCCTGTTAGTTGGAAGTTGACGATGCTAACGTGGCAATTTGACCCAACTTGACTCGATAACCCTGATCTGGCGCGACCCATTTCAACCTTTTTACCTCTTATAGTTAATTTTTTAAATGTTAATCACTTAATTAAAAAAGTTTTCAAAGATAAGTCCCATAATTGAAAAAATGTAAAAGGGTTTGATTAATAACTTATTTTAAAAATTTTAACATAGATTCATCTCATAAATAAATGTTTTTACATAATATTTAAAAATGCAATTTAATTATTTAATTATTAAAAAGTAAAAATAATATTAATAAATTTTAAATTGTATTCTTATAATAATGCATGTAAAGTAACAAGTGTAATTCATAATAGAAAATCAAGATAATAATTGTTAGTAAAATTATTTTAAGTGGCTTTTCATATATTTTTAAGATAGATTTTTATAAAATTTTAATATAATTTAAGTTCAATGTTTATATTTATAAAATTAAATTTTATTGATAAATTTATCTTTAAATCTCTAAGTCTTTAATTTTTGAACTTACTCAGAATTTCTTCAAATTTATTTTTTATAATTTAAGTGATTTTAAATATTTTGATTTATAAAAGTTAAAGAATATAAAATTTATATTTATTAATTTATGTTTTAAATTTCAATATAAATTTTCTTTTAAGTATATATATTCAAGAATACAATTTTTAATTTGAAAAATTAAATAAAAGTGTATAAGCCTTTTTATAAAAATAAGGGTTAATAGTAAAAAAACTAAAGGGTTATAAATTTTAGGAAGCTCCTCAAATTTCTTCAAATTTATTTTTATATAATTTTAGTGATTTTAAATAATTTTATTTATAAAATAAGAAACATATATTATTAATAACAGGACCTTTACTTTTCCTCAAATTTAAGTTTTTATATGAGTAAGTTAAAAAACTAAATAATTAGAGACTTAAAGATAAATTTATAAATAAGTTTAAAATATAAAAATTGAACTTAAATTATATTAAAATTCAATAAAAATCCACTTTAAAAAATAGTTTGAAAATAGCTTAAAATAATTTTACTAATAATTATTGTCTTGATCTTCTATTGTGAATTATACTTATTATTTTATATGCATTAATATAAAAATAAGATTTTAAATTTATTAATATTATATTTATGTAATAATAATTAAATAATTTTATTTTATTTTTAAATATTATGTAAAAACTTTCATTTATGAGATGAATTTATATTAAAATTTTAAAAATAGATTATTAGCATAACATTTTTATATTTTTTTCATTAAGCGACTAAGTTTAAATTTTTTTAATGGAGTGATTGACGTTTAAAAAATTAACCAGAGGAGGTAAAAAAAAGTTGAAATGAGTCGAGTCAAATTAGGGTTATCGAGTCGGGGCAAATTGGGTCTCCATGTCAGTGTCGTCATTTAACTGAAAAAATGTGAAAAGTTTTATCACAATTTTTTATTGTTAACCATTTTTTATTATAGTTTATAGGCTAAGGAAATATGGGTCCTTTGAGCTTTAGACCTTAAGATAGTTTTATTTTGTTTATATGTTTATAGTGTTAGTTTAGTTTATAGGTTTAAACCTTATGGACTTGTTTTGACCCTAAATCAAGTTTTAATTTTGGGTTATTAAAGGATCAATTAAATAAATTATGGTATTTAACTAAAGACCTTAAGAAAAGTTTTTTTAAAAAACTTCTAGGTCATAATTGATGAATTAATTCTTTAAGTAATTAATTAAATAATTTTGTTAATATGAATAAATGTTGCGCATATGTTTTCTAGACATAATATCATGGTGCTATGAATTTTACATAGTATGTCCTTATGACAATTAAATGATCACACAATTTGTTTTGATTTTATACATGCTAATTAATTGAATTTTCCCATGTATAAATAGAATTGATTAATTAATGGTCCAATTAAATATTTATTGTATGGAAAGCTTGTTAGTCAATACAATGTCCTAACTTAAAAATGTTTAGATATTTAATTGTGAATTTTTTTCAATTGTTCATGTTGATATGATGTTAATAAAATGACATAAAGATTGAACTGAAAAATTGAGATTATTTGTCATAACGCTGGGAGGTTAACCAAAGGTGGACCATTGCTTATGATTAATGACATTAAAGGGACTTATCAACATAATTGGTTAATATGATTGTATATCCAAATATAACATGCATGTTGACTAAAATATGAATGATTGTCTATTATGGTGAATTTTATTAGAATTGTTATAGATTACAACAATATATTTAAATATCACCAAAAGTAGAATATAAATTCATAATCAAAGTTATCATTATTTGTTTGAATCTATTAAGTTTACCCTAAGCATTAATGCATGAGAAATATGTTATATTTTCAACATCTATGAATTTCTTCATTCTAGGAATAAAATGATCAAGTTCTATGGTTTGAACTATGCATATTGGTGTGAACAAGTCTAGTTCCAACTGAGTGTAATGAATTTGGACTTTGCCATAATTTTAGAAGCAAGGCATGTAGCCATAACTAAGACCAATACAGAAACTATGAAGTCCTTTTACGAGGCTTGCGAGTAGTCTAACAGGCTAAGTTTGAACTTGGTACGAATGAAAATTGCAGAAAAAGTTAAGCCATCAATGCCTAAGATGGACAATGTAGAGGAGTTAATGTTAAAACTTAAGGAATACTTCTAGTTAGATATAGCCGACAAGTCTATAGTGGAGACTTTAATGAGTGAGTTGACAACTAAGAAGTTTGACTACTCACAGCCTAGTCATGATCATGTAACACAAGTAACATCCTAAAAGTACCCTAGTCGGGATTAGCATTATTAATTGTGGAATTAATTGATTAATTGGGCTTAATTTGAGAAAATTTAGGAAAAATCCGAAATTTGGAAAAATTGAGAATAAATTGAGTTGTTATAATAGAAGAATCATAACTTTTGCTATGTATGTCTGATTAATGTGACCTATATATCAAATCGAAGTTAAGAGAATTATCTATGTTTTTCATGTTTTAGTAATGATGCAATTCAGACCCAAAGAGCTCTGAAAAATTGCTAAAATCTAAGATGTTCGAGTAATCGAGGATAGTGATGCTTAATCGGTAATTAAGCAATTAATCCCTAATTTCATGGGACATTAATGGAGAACCTTAGGGCACCAAATTGACATATTTAAGACATGTAGTAACTAGTAATTCGATGGTAATTGGATGGATGAAACTAAGTTAGGAGAGTTGGTTAGAAAAAGTAAAGGGATAATAAAGTGGATAGTGACTTTTACCTACCACCACTCACCTTTTTCTCATCTTTCATTCTTCCTCACCATCACACACGAAATTTCCCTCTCTCACACACTTTTTACAGCTGCATTTTTCTCTCCCATCTCTCTAAAAAACAATCAAAACCCTCTTCTTGTTCTTCTTCCTCCATTGATCTTTCATTCTTCTTCTTTTGTTCTTAAAAGGTTAGTGCTTTGTTCACCTCTTTAAGCTCTACAAGTTTATACAAGTTTGGAGTTCCAATTCATCCTGAACAAGCCAATTTCATGAACCCTAGAATCAAAGGGGAAAGTTCAATCAAGTGTTTTTAAGGTAAGATTTGGTTTGGT
>JAOXYD010117988.1:0-11280 GCA_028565735.1 Pinacopodium congolense | reverse complement strand
AAAAGATCAAATAAAATAAAGCTAAAACACACAAAGACATACTTAAAACACCTAAAAACAACCTAGAAACATAACCTAAAAACACACTTATCATTTCCAAACTTGCAAAACCTACTTGGTTTTCTTTAATGGTTTTGCCACACCCCGTACCACAGAAGTCTTGATATAAACCTTTTGCCTATTATCCTTACCATAACTGTCTATATCCTTTGGCAAAAACGAAACAACAAAACTTTTAAAGAAGAAGCTTTGGACGTTGGGAGCCTATCAACTAAAGCAGTTCTTCACACTTTGGAAAATTTCAGTTTAAACACTGATGAGACGTAATAGGCTTTTAGTATTTGTGTTTTACTCTAACTTTGTTTTGCAGGCTTATACAAGCTCTATCTACAAAGGAAATTTTTTTTGCCCTGGTCAAAAACTATTACTTGGAGGCCCCATTAGACCCTTTGATGAGGCAAACTATAACAATGAAGATACTCATTCGGTTCAAACGAATCAAGCACAATTTGTCACCTATTTCAAAAGGAAGAGGAAGGTGGCCTATAGATACAATCTAGTCACCAAACCAAGTCTAGATCAAGCAACATCTGAAGATGAATCCTCCAATTCTACCTTACCTGGATTCCCAAAAAAGCCTAGGTTTTTTTTTTAATGTATGGAAGATCTAATAAATTTCTATAGATTGCACAATCCTGAATGCTCCATTGGTGTGAAACTCCCTAGAGGGTGTGGATCTAAATCTTATGTTATGGGACTTGTTAAAACAAAATCTGAGCAGTCCTCAAATTAGCTAAATTCTCTCTATTTTCATTTTCTTTTTCTGTGTTATGTTTCTGGGTTTTCCAAGTGTTGTGTCCCTAGTGTTCTGCTCTTATCCAGTGGTTTCCTTATGTTGCTAGATTTGATTAAGTTTGGAAGGTCTTAATGTTGTCCCTGTTAGGTTTTGTTATGTTTCTTTTGGCCGAATTTGACTCCTTTTGTACAGTTTTCTTTGATTTATTTAATGTATTCTGATTTCTTAAAAAAAAGATAAATAAGTGGACATAAAGCAATATCGAGGTATGATCAGTAGTTTTCTATATTTAACTATTAGTCAATCTAATTTCATGTTTACTTCCTATTTTTATGCACGCTTTCAATCTTCACCTAGGGAATCTCATTTATTGGCCATTAAATGTATTATGTGATATATAAGTGGTACATTGCATTTAGGAATTTGGTATCCTAGGAATGCAGAATTGGATTTAGTTGGTTATTCTGCTGCTGATTATGCAGGAAATTTATTATGTAGGAAAAGTTTATTCGATGCATGTCATTTCTTAGGGAATGCACTAGCTTCATGGTTTTGTAGAAAATAGAATTTTGTTGCTTTGCTTACAGCAGAAACCGAATATGTAGCTGTTGGTATTTATTGCACACAAGTATTGTGACTTAGATAAAAACTTAGAGACTATGGTTTGAATCTTCATAAAATTCTCATACGATTTTGATAATACTAGTACTATTTGTTTGACCAAGAACCCCATTCAACCTTCTACAACTAAGTATATTGAAATTCACTATTTTATTAGAGATCATGTTCAAAATAGAGATATAAAACTTGAGTTTATTGATACCTTACATCAGTTAGCTAATATTTTCACTAAACCTTTGTGTGAAGATCGATTTTATTTGATTCAGAGAGAAATTTGCATGATTGATAGACATTCACTATGATATCATATACCTTTTATGTTGATTTCAATAAGGGGGAGAGGATGTGATATTATATTCTTCACCTTATGAATGAATTAAGGGGGAGCTGGTATTCTTGTTTGATTTAGGGGGAGTCTTGACCATGCTATTTGTTTGTTTTAATATCACATGATTTTTTCATCACCAAAAAGGGAGGGGGGGTTACTGAACCAAAGGAGGTTCCACCTTATTTTGATGATGAAAAAACACTTTAATTACTAATATTTTGTTGAAGTGTGTTGTAAAGATAGGTGTTTTAGAATGAAGTTGAAGTACATTTGATAAAAGAGCTTGGAGCTTAACAAGTGATAAACACAGAATTTGATTCTAGTTTTTAGTTGTTGTCGCTTATTGAAGATTGGTCAACCATATCCATGTACCAGTCGACCAAATGAGTAAAAAAAGAAGGCTGGTCGACCGAACGTTAACTATCAATCAACCAAATAAGATCAAGAATGGTCATATTTTACAATGGTAATAAGACTTATTGAAGAAGATGAATGTTGGAGATATAGTGCAATGGCTAATTAATCCTAATTAGCACTATAAATTGGTAGATTAGTAGGAGATAAAATATCAACGATTTACACTAATAAAGTCTAAGTAATTTTATATGTATTGAGAAGTGTTTTGAGCCTTTTTACTTTATTTAAAGTGAGTAAATTCTAGTAAGGTTTGTCATTATGTATCATTGAGCATTGAGTACCTTTTAACATATTAAAGCATTGTACCCGTGAGGTTATTCTTGAGCCTTTTAAAAAGAACGTGACAAGGTTATTCTTGAACCTTAGAAAAAGAACAAGAGAGGCCTATCCTAGAGTTTCAAAAGGAGTTTATAAGTTGTAACATTGTAATTTTTCATTTATTTTTCATTAACTATCGATCAACCGAATAAGATCAAGAACAGTCATATTTTACAATGGTAATAAGCCTTATTGAAGAAGATAAATGTTGGAAATATAGTGTAACGGCTAATTGATCCTAATTAGCACTATAAATTGGTGGATTAGTAGGAGATAAAATATCAACAAGTTACACTGATAAAGTCTAAGTAATTTTATATGTATTGAGAAGTGTTTTGAGCCTTTTTACTTTATTTTAAGTGAGTAAAGTCTAGTAAGGTTTGTCATTATGTATCATTGAGCATTGAGTACCTTTTAACATATTAAAGCATTGTACTCGTGAGGTTATTTTTGAGCCTTTAAAAAGAACGTGATAAGGTTATTCTTGAGCCTTAGAAAAAGAACAAGAGAGGGCTATCCTAGAGTTTGAAAAGGAGTTTATAAGTTGTAACATTGTAATTTTTCATTTGTATTTCATTCTTATTCTTACTCAATATTAAAAACTTATCTCATCTTACTTGTTCATTTCAATATTTCTGTCTAACTTCTATAATTTAGTTAAAGTTTTTTTGTGATTTGTATAAAATTTTATCACCTAATTCACCCCCTTTTAAGTGCCATATAGGACTAACAATAGGATGTATTTTATGGTATTTTCATACATCTTTCAATGTGATTTCATCCCGATTTAAATGTTTAAATTTCTAATTTGTGTTCCTTTTGAGTTTATATATATAATTGATCTTAGGTCACAAATAAAAGTTTAAAGGACTAAGTTTGGAATAGAATTAGAGTGAAATGAAGCAAAGAGTTACCAGATAGAAAGCCAAATTGTAGGTTATGCAGAATGTAAATGACACCATTTAAGCCAGTTGAAACTATCATTCAACTTCTTTTTCTGGAATCCTAAATGATGGGTTCAACATACGCCATTTAAGGAAGGTAAACGATTCCATTCAAGTCAGCTTAAACCACCATTCAACTTCTTTTTCTAGAATCCTAAATGGTAGCCTTTAATTTCTTTGCTTTTTTTTTAGGTTTTAGGGTTGTTTTGACTTTCCTTTTCATCTTATTTCATATTTTGTCCTTTGATATGTATTTTTAGTGTAGAATACTGGTTTATTTATGTTTTTACTACTATTTTATTATATTTGTGCTATTTTCTTATGTATTTCATTTGGATTTTGTAAATACCTGTTAAACCTTTAGGTTTTGATAACTTAATATTAAATCTTTAAATTCTAGCCTTGTATTTATACTTTATTTACGTTTCCTTGCATTTTAATTTTTGTTTCATTTACTCTCAATATGTTACATTTGTTTTCTTTTGGGTTAGAAGATATTTAATGGATTAATGGGCTAGCATTGTGAGAATTAAATGGGGTTTAATGGGATTTGTGTTTTATGCTAGGGTTAGATTGAAATTATGAGCCAAGAATTAGGAATTATATTATAGGATTAGCCAGTATATTTGTGATTTTTAGTTCGATTGCTAGGTTTAAGCTTTTGATCCATAATTGTCATTAGCAGTTACTAAGTGTGTATAGGTTAATTGATTTTGTAAATAAAACTTAAAAAACTTATCTTCGGGTTTCAATTTATTAGTTTATATGATTCGAGCTTACGAGGTTATGACCTTAGTTAGTTGTTCCTTAGTTTTTAATGTTGTTGCACCATTAAATATAGAGAGCTTGTTCTAGGTTATCGCATATCTAAGGGTACTTTCAAAACTTGTTGGATTTATTTAAAATTAGAGGAACTTAGGTTGTACGAGCTTACTTGTGTCTATAACCTAGTATCCTAGTGTAACACAATGTTTATATTTTTTATGATTGATTGTTACTCATGAATCATGATAATATCTTCTACCTAGCATTTCATATTTTTTTTCTTGTTATTTAGATCATTATTTTATTTGTTTTAATTTCGTTAGCTGTATTTTTTATTTAATTTCCATCACACTAGGATTTTTTTTATTTCTTTTCTTTTTGGGTTTGCACAATTATGGAAATAATTAGAAATACTACTAGTTCTTTACGGGATTGACTTTGACTTACAATACTAAACAGTTAGGAGATTAGGTTCGGTGTTTTATTATTTGGTAGCATGCGATAGCTCCATCATATAGTTTTGGCTGAGATTACAGATTTTCATTATAATGTACCTTTTCGTGTAGTTGAAAAGTTATTTTTCCCTTATGAATTAAATCCATGTATCGAATATACCAAGTATTAACAATGGTTATATGTTATAAACTATAACAATATTTGCAAGCCCAAAAAAGAAAGCGGGGTTCTCATTTGGAAATAGATACTTCTAGTAGGAGTAAAGGACTAGATATTAGGGATAAGCAAGAAGTCGCACAAGTTGGGGATGTGGTGCTGCATAATGACATAACTATTTATGCAACACAAATGATGTGTTTCATTTTTTCATAATTTATGAAAGGATTAAACTCATTACTAACATTAGTTATATGTAATAACTTGTGATAATGTTTATAAGTTGAGAAAAGCTAGCAAGGTTCTCAATAGGCCAAAGATACGGAGGCATATAACAGTGGCCATTTTAATCAATATCGTAAAAAGATTAATTCTTAAAAATCTCTATTCAATTGTAATACAAAATAAATAGTGGTTGCAGTTATCTGACTTCAATGCAAAATCAATGTCTTCAGGGTTATGAAATGCGTTGCTATAAAGGTGAAGTATATGATATGATTCGCACTCTCAATAATCAGCAGGTTTAGTACGCGCATAATATAGGAATTAGTCAAATGCCAAAATACAACAGTTTAGCATTCATGTAAATTTGTATTATTGGTTATGCACACACTTTAGCCTAGTCAAACTAAATTTTATCATCTAGGATAGGTTATATGAGGAGATATGGAGTCATGACAGTGGGTCGATTTTAGGTGTGCCAAATAGTCCTCGACACATTCTAGTGAAAGGAATATAATCAAAGGTTGATTACTTTATAATGAATATGAAGTCAAAGAGAATAAGAATGAAAGCAAACTTGTTCTTTAAAAATTATAAGATGCAGGTTATAAGGAAGCTTTTGAAGACATTTCTTGTTGTGTGTTTTAGGAGTGTTCTTATTCTCTGGTGTATCACATGGGATAAGTGCTAATCTATTAAGCAGTTTAGCTCAAGTTTATGATTAGAACATAGCCTAGGCCCATTTTGTATTTAATCACCTTTACACA
Organism: Pinacopodium congolense; assembly: GCA_028565735.1. NCBI lineage: Eukaryota > Viridiplantae > Streptophyta > Magnoliopsida > Malpighiales > Erythroxylaceae > Pinacopodium > Pinacopodium congolense. The sequence goes on along the minus strand of JAOXYD010117988.1, from coordinate 5,490 downwards.
TGTATGGGGATATTTTACGAGTTTCTTCATGAGAAAGGATTTTCCCTATGCATGGGAGGATGTGTCATTATCTTAATGGTGAGTTAGTTGTACAATTTTCTATATTGTGGTGTGTGATTTATGTTTAAGTATCATTGAATTGAAAGCATTCTGGTGTACAAAATTTTTACTTGGATAGGTTGTGACTTGATTATCCATTAAGTGGGGGAATGTTGCTCACATAATTGACTGTGACGAAATTGAAATTAAAGAGGCTTCGGACTTGAATAAGTTTGGACCATATAATTATGGAAGGTAATGGTTCTATATTGTATCATTATAATCAGTTTACCTTGTTTGCTTAACAAATCATTGAATACAACATTGGTTATATTGTGAGATTGCCTTTAAATTAAAAAAAATAGACATGATCAGTATGTTACGACTATAAACACCCAACTAAGCATGGTGGCAGGTGGGGAAAAACTTTAGAATAATGACATAAGCAATTAAAGGCATATCATGTTCCATTTAAGTGCTGGGAAAAAAATAACATTCCCCTCAATTAATTATATGCCACTACAAATAATTATTTGTAACATGAAAATCATTGTGATATGATGTTTATGCAGAGTTTGGGAGAATAGAGTAACTATAGAACAATTGGAACAAACGAATAGGATTTAGAGGCATCTTCGGCAAATTGCAAGAAAGTGATGTAGATGCATGGTGTGAAGGAGGAGGTCCCATAGATCGAGGGTATAAAGGTTAGAAAGGATGGCTATTCATGTTGTTGGTTGCAATATTAAGGCCTTGGGAGGGTTTAAGCCTCTTGATAAGGGTCCTCCAGGAAGTAACCATACCAAATGACAATGACACTGATAGGGAGACTGCTATTGATGACTCATCAATGTTGGTCCAGATAGATTAGATTAGTGCTCACATGGATGTCATGCACATGGAGCTTTCATCATTTATTTCTCGGTATGAGGCTGAAGAAAGAGTGCAACAAGCTAGGTGGGAAGAGTAGTAGACCATGAGGGGAGACTTTATATAGTTTCCTTCCCTATAACCTCCTTCAATAGAAGATGCATGAAAACTATACATGGACTAGACTTAGTAATCAAGTTGTCTTTTTCTATTATTTTCATTCTTACTATTTTATTTTCTTTCATTTTCATTTTATCATGGATGATTAAAACATTTTCATTTATAAGATTTCATTTTAATTCCATTTTATTTAATTTTCATTTATATTTATGAATCTTGATTGAACTATATGAAATATCTATACTTAATGATCATATTTAACTTTGTAATTCTCTTCTCTAAATATTCACAATCCCATGGAATGAAATTTTCTCTACCTTACCTTTACAAGGACTTAAATTTTCAAGGGGGTATTATTCTTCTTTTTCTCACACTTTTTGTGTTTTTATTTAGCTCTCTAAGCCTAAAATTAAAGATAATTTGACATAAGGGGTTAATTCATTATTTTTTTCATACCATACATACTAGATTGCTAGGAGATTTAGAGTAATTATTTTAGTTATCTCACATAAACAATTTTCATTCATGGTTAGTTATTAATTATTGTATTTCATTGTAATTGACGTGTTTGACATAATGAATATTGAACAAATCTTAATTGATTTCTAATTTCTAACTTTTCTTTTTATTTTGAATGACTTGCATGTATTAGTGGCCCTTGAGTGCAATATTAAGTGTCTAAGGATATTTTGTATGGATGTTTTTGAAAATTTTGAACAAGGTGTTTAGTTTAATGCTTAAAAATAATGTGTTAAATAATTGACCATAATTATTTTTCACTCCACTAGCTTCATATGAATAAAAAAAGTTAAAGTTATTGAGTGGTGCTAATAGTCATTTAAAAGGGTAACCTTGCTAAGTGACCAAATGCATTCATAAAAAGATATTTACTTTCACATTAAAATACTAGTTGACATCTCAAACAAGCTTCTAGGAGTATCTTAGTTGAGTAACTAGGGACATATATGACAAGGTTTTTATCTTCACTTTAAAAGACTATATGAACTCTAATTCAAAATGTCAAATGCTATAGTCCAATTTGTGAATGTTCTAAAACATTTTTAACTGAATTTGTGTAATGATCTATATGGAATTTCTTGGGTATCTATCATTATGCATAATAGGTTGTTATTACTAAATGTAGAAGAAGATTTTGTCATGATTAAGTTTGCATACTTGATCTATGTCAAATACACTCATATGTAGTTTTTTTTATACTTTGTTAACTTTTAACTTCTTTTAAAATTATTTTAGGAGAGTATCTAAGTTATTTTTTTTTGTTTTTTTTGGAAAATCCATAGTTCAAGTGTGGTGTTATTTGATAGTACTCTTCCGATACATCATTTAGGCATGATTTGATAGTTAAATTCCTAAGTTTAATATAGTTTAACTTTGAGTATGACATTGCTTATCTTGAATTCTATAAAAATGAATTTTTTATAGGTTTAGGTGAACATATTTATTCAAGGAAGGAGTTAGATGATTTTTTGGATCAAAAAGTTCAAAGAAAAGTTAAGCTTCAATGTATTCTATGCTTAGCCACAAGACCATGGCCTAAGCCATGAAATTTTATGAGAGAAACAACAAAAGAAGAGAAGATACAGTGTGTTCCACAACTTATGCCACAATGATTTCTCCCCACAATTTTTCCCACAACATGGCTCTAATTGTGAGATAGTTGGGCTCCAACACTATATAAGCTTGTTTTTAGATCTTTTTTTTTAGAACTTTTGATCTTCTAGAGACTAGAGTAACCACCAAAAACTAATAGTGAATTCTAAACCACTTTTACTAATTTTTGGAGAAATTTGAGTAAAGATAAAAAGAGATTAATCAAGGATTGAGAGATCAAGATAGTTTCTAGTAACATCCATTAAAGATTCAAGCACCAACAACATTATGAGAATGCGTTTTTCCAAGTCTTTATCCTCTTTAATTGTTGTTATTTTCTTTTATATTATTATGAAATAAGTTCTCAAAGGATCTAGGTGGGATGAACCCTAAGATGTAGTATTATGTTTCTATATTTGATTTATCATAATAATTTTCAGACTTTATCTTAGATTTATCTGTGGATGCGTTGTATTGGATTGAGATTGATAGTAATTTCAATTACATTATTGGATTTCATATATCTAGATTAAGAAATATTTATACAAATATATCAATCTATAGGTAAAGAAGCTTGAATGTAGTACTAGAGATAGGCTTATATAAGTCTTTATGGTTGGATTTAAACCTAACTAAAAAAATAATATCCATAGAACAAGGTAATGTATTCAATTAAGGTTTTAATTGAGAAGAGATTTTAATTATTCAACTAAGAGGATAGGATTTATATTACTAGAGAGAGTTCGTAATTCAATTTATTGATTTTATGGTCTAAGTGAAATTGAATATAAATTTTGAATCAAGATTAAATAATGGGCATGTTAATGTCTTAAGGGGATTCATCATATAGGTCCTAACTTCATCAATCTCATTCCTAATCTCATAAGTTGTTTTGGAATTTTTTTAATTTAAATGTTTAGTTTAATTTTAGTTAATTATTAATCAATCATCAATTTGGATCAATTAGGTATTAGGAAGATAGAAAGTAATAGTAATCATATAATCCCTGAGAGATGACGTTTGGACTCACAAAATCAATACTATAGAATAATAAGTGCACTTATAACATTGTGATCAAAATTTTGGAATCATTGTCAGCGGTTAAGTATACTAGGAAATCCCTATCTTTGTTATTCTAACCATTTGATTTTTTTTTGTTTTATTTTATTGCATTTGTTATAAAACAAAGTCTTTATCTCTTGAACTCTTCTTTATTAAGAACTCTTATTTTGTTGTTTCTTATTCTAAGTCGTGGAATTTTTAGGAGAAATAGCAAAAGACGAGAAAATCTAGTGAAGTACACGACCAAGATCACAACTATGACCTTGGCCATAACCCTATCCAATGGTTTGTTTCATAACCATGGCCTTGGTCATAGGACAATCAGGCTCTAGCTCTATCTAAGTGAGTTTTTAGGTTTTTTAAGGTTTGACTCAGAACTTTGGACTTTTTAGAGACCTAAAGCTTTCAACAAAAGACTAAGGGTGAATTTTAAGCCACTTTTACAAATTCTTAGAGCAAATTGATCATGATAAATCAAGAGATAAAATTAAGGATTGAGAGGTAAAAACAGTTTCCAGCAATATCCATTGGAGATTCAAGCATAAAAAACATAATGAGAATGAGTTTTTCCATGCCTTTATCTTGTTTGATTATTATATTATTATTTTATATGATTATAAACTAAGTTACCATAGGATCTAAATCTGATGAACCCTAAGATATAGTGTTTATTATTTGTTTCTTTTATTCAATGTAAGAATTTCTTGATTTTTTTTCTTAGGTTTGTCTATGGATACATTGTATTAAATTAAGATATTTGCTAGAATTTTAATTCTATTATTTGATCTCATATATCTAGATTTAGAAATCATTTATATGAATATAACCAATCCATACGTAAAGAGGCTTACATGGGATTTCTAGAGATAGGCTTACATAAGTGTCTCGAGTTAGATTTAAACCTAGTCAAAACAATAGAATCTATGAAATAAGGTAACACATTTAATTGGGGTCTTAATTGAGAAGAGATTCCAATTCATCAACTAAGAGTATTGGAATTATATTACTCAAGAGAGATTATAATTTAATTTAGGGATTTTATTATCTAAATAAAATTAGGTAAACTATTGAATCAATATTAAACAATGAACACGTTAATATCTTAAGGGGATTCATCATTTAGATCTTAGCTTTATCATTTTCATTCTTAATCTCATAAGTTGTTTTGGACTTGTTGTTAAGGGTCAAATTGCTAGAATTTTAATGGTTAATTTGTTAAATTATGACCCCTAATTCAGTACTTAATTATTAAATTTATGTGTTATTATATTTAATTTTTCAAGATGGAGCTTGAACATGAAGATTGGAGAAAAAAAAACTAGAAGAATTCCTCTTAGTTCTGTCCATTAATGACCCCTTAGCAGGGTCACATTAATGGATGAACAGGGGGTCATTTCAGGGTGCAGCATTCGACCATTAACGGCAGTTTCTCAGGGTGCCATTAATAGCAACAGTCAACAATTTCAGCTCCAAATCTCCAAGATGACAGCTTTGGCATGTCTTTAATTAATGCCCCTATCTACTAGCACATGTGGGAGGAAGTTGTGGCTATAAAAAAAAATAAAAACACAAAAGAAGCTCGATTGAGAGGGAGAGATCAAATCTACCAATAGTTAGAGAGAATTATCCTTCTCTTCTCTTAGTTCTTTAGCTTCAACACTTTGTTCTTCGAATTTGTGTTGTTTCTGGATTTCTGAACATCTGAGATTCATGTATAAACATAGTTCTGAGTTTATAACTCACATTCAGGAGTTTCTAACTCAGATTACTCATTGCTATGCCCTTAGT
>JAOXYD010117977.1:0-11280 GCA_028565735.1 Pinacopodium congolense | reverse complement strand
TAAAATTAATGGTTTTTGTAGTTTTTAGTATAGAATGTTTAAGATTTTTTTCTATTAAAATTCAAATTTTGATAAGGACAATAATTTATTTATAAGAAAAAAAAAACTTTGTATAGGGAATCAATAATTGAATCAAAGAAACAAAGGAGCTGCAATCCGTGAAACCTGAATAAGCTTCTTTCCCCTAGGCTACAGCATGGAACAACTTGCCCACTTGCACTTGTACAAGAAACTTCAGCCATAATAATACAACAATTTATTTTAATTTTTATTAAATTATAGTTTTATTACCATCATTATTATCGAGAATCATTAAGGTAGCTTTTAGTAACACCTCTGTTTTTTTTATTGGTTTGTATTTCTATTTTTTATTTTTTTATTTTTATAAAGAAAAATAAAATTTTATTTAGTTGAAATTTATAATTATCAAAATAAAAAATAAAAAAGTATATCTAGTTGAGAATTGTAGTGGTGACAACTAAATATAAAATAAATTCAAATTCTTATATTAAAATACTCTTATACACTTTAAAAATACATATTATTTAATAGAATATGTCAATTATTCAATGTAGAAAATTTGTTTATAAAATTTATTTTCAAAATGTGGAGAAACACATTTTACATATTTCTCTATTTTTATTTATGTTTTCTTGATTTTTAAATGCAGAAGCAAAATAGAATATAAACAAACATATTTTTTCATTGATTTCTATATTTGTAAAAAAAACTGATAAATATGAACAAAAAGTGTATCCAAATAGACCCTAGTCTAGTTAGAAATAAATTATATTATCATACATTATCTTTCAATCATCTCCTGAAATTCCTTAATTCTTCTTTTGAGTCTTCTTCAAGTTGGACTTATCATAAGGCCTTCTAAGTGTATTATTTTTCAATCTAAAGTGTTCTTCTTTTGTTTTTGACCAACTTTAATAATGATTTAATACATTAATAATTTGTTATCACCAAAAACACTTATTGCTTTCTAATGAACATGAGGTAAATAAGCAATATTATTTAATTCAATATATTCGATAATATTTTTCAAAAAATTCATGTTTCATTTTAGCAAAGTATTTTAGAAAAACAAATGTTATCTCGTATGAATGATTTGGTTATTGTGAGTGCCAGATATTTTCACATTTAGTTTTATGAGATGAATGAGCTTTTATATTTCAAGAAAGTACTATGGTAAGAAATTAATGTGTCAGGGATCCTATTAAAGTCAGTAACTCTTAAGTAGATAAATAGACAAACGATATAAAGATCCCTTGCAGCTTCAATGACTTCACAAAAGAATGTCTATGATTAACGAAAGCAGACAATAACTCTCTTTTGTTAAGTCTTTTCGTTGGAAAGCTAATAAAGGACGCTTCTTTTACTAGTGGACATACAAATTATATAGGGGAATGATTGGGGACTTCCAACCACGATGTATATCAAACAAATTGACTTGTTAATTAATTTACATAAATTTCGTATCTTTTATACAAATTTTTTTTGTTCATTCTTTGGCCTATTTGCTTAAAAAAACAATTATATTTTCTTTTGATTATTTTATTGAATAGTAGTACAGATTAAAGTAAAAAATTTGTCTTTGTTCTCGTTTCCCCGTAACTTTCTATGCAACTTTCGTATTTTCTTGTGTTATCAAACAGCTTTTCGTCTTTTGAGACAGTTCTTTTTCTTGTTGATTAATGTAGGATTATTAGTGGGCTGATATTTTCTCTTTTATATTAGCTAAATATAAATGAAACGTAAAATTTTAATTTTCATATTACAATTCATTTTGATTTGCATTAAAGCTGAGTTTTATTATTTCTTCCTAGACATTCATATTTGTTTATGTAAATTTTCATCTTAATTTTTTATCATTGTTTTTTTAGAAATAGTTTTTGATAGGTTTCTCGAAATATTTTCATATTTCACAGGTCATTTCAAATCATTTTATTTTTATTTTTTCTAGATTATGATTGCGTCATATTTCTTTTACCTTATATGTTTCTTTTCATGAACTTCTAATTTTGGTCTTTTCTTAATTTAGGTACTGTATCATGTGTGCATCGGGTGAAATTTGGGTTTTGATTGTGTGTAAACATAAAAAAGTTCTTTTCAAGTTCATGTTTTGAATCTCCATGATCGTTTTCTTGCCTATTCAAGGCTCGTGGAATAGGATTTTTGAATTTTTTACACTGAATGGAGTTATTAAGGGTTATTCAAGAGTTTGTTGGATGAAATCCAAGCTTTGAGTTAATTTTCTATTGGCAAAATTATCCAACTGGAAAAATATAGATATCTATAGCCCATCGGTATTATAATAATAAAAAAATATTATTATAATAATATAATAATATTATATTGTTATAATATTGCCGGCTGGCCATAGATGCCTGGGGTTTGCTGGTTGGATAGCCAATCCCTTTTCTATTATTTGAAGTTATTATAATTTTATATGATATATAATTAAGAAAGCTAATTATTTAGTTGACTTTTCTTGTATATTTTTGTTCTTTAGATTTAAAAAATTAAGTACTTGGTTCTTTAACATAAAAAGTTATGCATGAATATCTTTATATTTTTAGTTTGAATCGTGCAAGATCGATTTGTCAATTCCCTTGTACTACATTATTTTTGTAAATAACTAAGGATATAGCTAATTTGTGTGCTTATTTTATTGAAAAAGAACTAATTTGTGTATTTAGTGCTAGTATTTTTTTTTCTTAAAATTAGACATTCATTAATCAATAACACTTGAAGTTTAAGGTTAAAATAATTAAAGTTTATTTGGATTAAAGATACTAGTTAGAGATCTAATCAAGTAGGTCAAAGTCCAGTGAAGAAAATAGAACCCAACTAATGTAAGTTGGGCATTGTTGGACTTGTGATGAGGAGATCCGATAAGATTACTTATAAATAGTGTTAAATCCCTTGCATTTGCTTGAGTAACGTTGTTGGATATATAGATTTCTCTGACCCATTAAGAGATCCAAGCATAAAGAAACATATAGAAAGATTTTGAACCACTAGTTTCAACTACTTATTTTTATTTTGATGAGCTTATTCAAGTGATTCAACATTAGTAATAGTTAGCAAAATAGATAAGTTTTCGCATTATCACTAATTGTTTTAATGCATAAAAGTTCATAGATGATTCTGGGTAGCTTATAAGGTTTTCTATCATGTGACATTGAAGTTAGCTCCATGATTGTATAAATTTAGAGATAGATTTGTTATTTTTTTATTAAAAAAGTCAAAAAATTAAGATGTTTTGCTTAAATAAATTAAATATTTATTGTTAGAATTGAGTTATGCATGATCTTTGTAGGTAATTATAAGAAAATTAGCTTTTTTGGTGAATTTTCTTATGAAAATTCCATAGAAATCACCTAGTTAAGGTAGTGGGAAAGGAGACCTATTAGCATTACTTGTGCTAGTTATCAGGAGTGCACGATATACAACTCATGTTTGTTTGTAATGGCGTGGGTATTACATGTAGACAAGGTTCTATGTATTTGACACATGGGCACTGGGCACAAACATCTCGAATTAGTGCTTGATGCATTGTGCGTGCATCCATCTAAGTAATAATCTCCTCCCTCCTTTTGTTGATGTCATGTTGACATCATACTAATGTCAGCGTCACTATAGAACAAAAAAAATCCCAAAATTTTCATATTTTAGAAATGGTTCCTAAGATTATCTTGGATTATTTTTTAGGTCATGTGGGTGCATCAAGTTAAATTTAAAACTTTTTAATGAGATTATTACATTAGTAATAACTAAGGTTTAACGTTAAAAATTTCAAATCAAGTTATTAAAGTCATATTGAGTGAATTTTGTTGCAATTGACTTGATATATTGGATATGTATAGCTTAGCATCTCATAAGGTTATTTATTATTCATTATTACTTAATTATTCGTTTTTAATTTGTTTTTATTAAATTTTCAATATAATAGCATTCATGATGTATTTTTAGTAATTGTGTATGACAATAATTGATTGTTTACAGGATTTACTTTGAATGAAGGTAAGTTGTCATATAGTTATATCTATGAGGAAAATGTGAGAATACATACAGGTGTGTCCCTTATGCCTGAAAAGTAGTTTGAGTGGCAACAAGAATGTAGCCATCATAATGACCCTTTAAGCTAGTATTAGGACAATGTTTACTTGCATGTGAGAATATCTCTAGTTTTATATTTGATTATTGAGCTCAAATATATTTTCCTTGTATGAAACCTGGAAATGTGCATAAAGATATTTGATGGAGGAATGTCATTGCTTAAGTTGTCTATACACCTAAAGTTGGTAAAATTACAAAAGTTGATAATGTGCATTTTGACTATTTTCATATGGAGGTCTTATCTATATGTATTATATACTCTACCTACGGGTGTTTTAGTGTGGTGATAGTAAAAGAAATTTTTTGTTTTATAGTCATCTTTTTATTAATACTAATACAATTACTATTGAGACCTTGAATGATTTCAATTTTAAGAAATGGAAGAGTTTGCTTTGGAGGTTGCAAACATTAATATGGCCATAAAAATAGAAAAACCACCTTCTGTCACACATTTTAATATAGATTCTAAAAAAGTAGCCCATATAGCCTGGGATAGATCACATAGGTTGGCTTATTTAACCATTAAAATGTTTATCCCAACTAGTTTGCTCGATAGACTTCTTTCTACAATCGTAGCTAAAGAACTTCTTAACAATAAATCTCAAAGGTATTGTGTATCTCTTAATGCTAAAAATAGTAACTTGATAAAGGAATTCTTTTATATGAGATATATATCATAAGGGATGTAAGAGAGTATATCCTTAATATGGTGCATATATAAAACAAGCTTAAAGCCCTACACTTCATAATTTCTTATGTTTACTTTGTGCATCAAGCCTTTAACACCTTCTTCCCGAGTTTAGTGTTCTTATTACCAATTATAACACTCAGGAAGAAACTTTAAGCAACAAATCCTTGATTTTCCATTATGTAGCTAAGGAAGAAAACTAAAGAACATTTCTCAAACAACCCTCCTTATTACCTAATCTAAAGGTAAAGCCAAGGCCTTCAAAACCAATAGGAAGTTTCTATAACACCCACCATTTAAAGATGTTGGTCAAACTAATGGAGTAAGAACCCTCAGTAATGTTATGAAGGGTGTGAAATCCTTTTTTTTTTTTAAGAAGAAGGGTCATAAGAAGAAGAATTGCATCAAGTCTAACGAATCTAGAGAAAAACATGAACAATAAGGTAACTCTTTGGCTTACAGCATTTATGAATCTAATTTTACTATAGCGATATCTAGTTCTTGGTGGCTAGGTAATGGAACTTCTACTCATGTTGCTTACATAATATAAGGGTTTATATCTAGGAGATAGCCAAATAAGGATGGTCTAAAGATAATTATGGCCAATGAAGAAGAAGCTCATATAGATTTCATAGGAGTTGTAGGCTTAAATCTAGACACTAGTTTTAAGTTTATTTTGTATAAAACATTCAATATATCATCATTTAAAAGAAATTGGGTTTCATTTTCTATTTTGGATATAATTTATGATCGATAATCTTAGCTCTAGATGATACCAAAAGGGAGGGTGAATTAGGTGTTAAATCTAAGTTACGCAACCTAAGTTTACCAATTTTATAAGATGTCAAAACTAAACAACACTTTCTAATTTACCAAATTAAACAAATAATATAAATTAAATATGTGCGTAAAACTGAAAAATTAAGGGAAGAGAGACACAATACGATTTATCCTAGTTTAGAGTGGTCTACTTTCCACTACGTCTAGCCTTCAATACCACTTGAGATTTTTTCACTATTGCAACAACAAAATACAAAGTTAGATAATACAAGTTCCTTTTTATGGCTCAAGGATAACGTTCCCTCTGTTCTTTTTCCTTAAAATAAAGAACAACCTCAATTTCTTACAAAAAAACTCTAAAAAATATTTAACTTAAGCTCACTTTAGTATACAAAAGAGGCTAACAGACACTTGTATTATGAATGAACACAAATGCCTCCCAAACATACACCACTTCACAAAAACTTCACATAAGTTCAGTTAAAATGTTCAAAAACACTTGTAAGAATGATTAGAATGCTTCTTGTGTGAAAAAACATACTTATATGACCTATTTATACACAAAAAATTTTCAATAGTCGTTGTCTAATAGAAACATAGAGTTATAATCCATTAAATATTTTCTTTTATTGCTATAAAAATAGTCATTCCATGACATTGACTTCATTTTTCATAGGATCCTTCCACTAATCTCTTAGGGTCTGTTGATTGACCTACATTAGGTCGGGTGATTCTAGGCCCAAACATCTTTAATCAATCCAAAGATAATCCAAATAAATTATAAGCCCAATTAAACATATTTCCAACTTATAATAATCCATATCAAACATATTACACAAAGTTTACACAACTAAATTACAATAACAATTTCATCTTTTTACCTTATTCCATTTTTCAATTCATATAATTTAACTAACCTCATTAAACACACATTTTCATTTAAAACAAATTCATACTTCAAAAGGATTTTTCACATAAACATATATCAAACACCTATAATACCTCTTGATTATGCAACCTACATGCATATATTAAGTTATGTATGCAAATATGCAAGAATGAGTCTCTTAAATGACCAAAATAAACTAAGCAAAACTTATAATAAAAATACATAAATAAATCTATATCAATACTAATTTATTTTTCAATAACTTGAGTTTTCATATATGATCTTTATAAACTCTAGTTAAGCTCTAAGACTCTTTAAATGAATTCACTCGTACTTCGTTCATACACTTTTCTTTCAATAAACTTAAACATAACAAACATTAGTAATAAATTGTTTTGTCATCATCAAGACAAGGTGGAACCTCCCTTGGTTTAATAATCTTTTCCTTTTGATGATGGAAAAATCATATGATATTATAGAAATAAAACATCAATAACAATTACAAATGCTACATGATAATATAATATCACATACATATCCCTCTTTTTTAGAATCAGAAAAAAAACATGTAAATATGTTTAAAAGATGAATTAAATTAAAATTTTAAAACATACAAATTTTAAATAGATAATTAAGATATGAAACAATTTTATATTAAATTTCCATCTATCATACATAACTCTCTCCTAATCATGAAAAATCTATCTTCATACATAAGTTTGCTAAAAATTTCTACTGGTTGGTGTATGGTATCAACAAATTCAAGTTCAATAACACCATTAGAACATAATCTCTAATTACATGAGTCTTAATTTCTATATTCTTTATCCTAGAGTGTTGAATGGGATTATTTGTTAAACAAATAGCACTTATTTATCACACCTCATGGGGATTTTATTAAGGTCTAAACCATAATCTCTAAGTTGTTTTCTAAGCCACAAAACTTGAGTACAATAACTATCAGCAGCTACATACTTGGCTTCTATCGTAGACAATGCAATAGAATTTTGTTTTCTACTAAATCTTGAGACTAATACATTACCAAAGAAATGATATGCACTAGATATACTTTTTCAATCTAGTACACTTCTCACATAGTCAACATCAGAATAACCAACCGATTCTAAACATGTATTTCTAGGACACCAAAATCCTAAATGCAACGTACCCCATAAATACCTAATAATGCATTTAACATCTAATAAATGTGATTCCTTAGGAGATGCTTGAAATTTAGCAGATAATCACATACTAAATATGATATCAGGTCTATTTATAGTTAAATAAAGTAAGCTACCAATCATACTTCAATATTACTTCACATTCACTTCTTTACTATCTTCATCTTTGTTCAATGATGTGGATGTGCTCCTCGGGGTACGCAACATTTTTGTTTCATCCATGTCAAATCTTTTAAGTAACTCTTTTGTATACTTAGCTTCATTGATAAAGATATCATCCTTCATTTGCTTAATTTGGAGTCTAAGAACTTATCCCATCATGCTCATTTCAAACTCCCTACTTATACATTTAGTAAACTTTTGACATAATAAATCATTATTAGCACAAAAAATAATGTCAGCCACATAAATTTGAACAATTAACAAATCTATTTTTTCTTTCTTGATAAATAAAGTGGTATCAACTTTGCCTTTAAAAAAATTATTTGTAACTAGAAATACACTTAATTTATCATACCATGTTCTAGGTGCTTATTTTAAACCATATAAAGCTTTAGATAATTTACAAATATGATCGGTGCATTATGTCTTTTAACATAAACTTTTTCTTGTATGAAACCATTAAAAAATTCACTTTTAATATCCATTTGACATAATTTAAAGCCCACATAAGATGTAAATGTAAGTAAATGTTAATGGCTTCTAATCTAACTACAAGAGCAAAAGTTTCATCATAATTTAATCATTTTTCTTAGTTATAGACCATAGCAACTAATCTTACCTTATTTCTAATTATATTTCCTTATTCATATAATTTGTTCTTAAAAACCCATTTAGTAGCTATTATTGGATAATCTTTAGGCCTAGGTACTATTCTCTAAACTTTATTTCTTTCAAATTGATTCAATTTTTTATTCATAGCTAAAATCTAATTTTTATCATCTAAGGCTTCTTCAACAGTCATAGGTTCAATTTTAGACATAAAAGTAAGATATGATAAATTTTTAAATTGAGAATGAGTAGTTACCCATTATTAAACATCACCAATTATTTGGTTGGATGGATGATCTTTCTTGTATCTCTATTCTCTTAGTAGCTCTTTATCCTTCCTTTATTATCTTATTTTAACAATTAGATCTTGAGAGGTTTGTCCTTCCTCTTTTTCTTCAAGTGATAGCTTCTTTAAGTCCTTGGACAAATCTGTATCATCATCCTTAACAACTTTCTTTCTTTAGAAGGGGTTATTTTAAAAAAAACATGCATGGATTCTTAACATCTTATATACCTTACTAGTCAATGAATAGTTTAAAAATATGTCTTCGTTGATTTTAGAATCAAATTTTCCCAAAATATCCTTAGTATTTAAAATATAACACTTACAATCAAAAACTCTAAAATGACCAGTTTTAGGGTTCTTACTGTTCCAAATTTCATAAGGCACTTTATCCATTTTATGTGCTATATTAACCTTATTAATGATATGGGATCCACATGTAGCAACTTTAGCCCAAAAAATGCTTAGGAAATTGATTCTCATTAACCATGGTTCTAGCCATTTCTTATAAAATCATATACTTTCTTTCTACTACATAAATCTTGTTGGGAAGTCCTAGGTATAGAAAAATTATGTGAAATGCCATAATCATCAAAAAAAGAATCAAACAAGTCATTTTTAAATTCTGTACTATGATCACTCCTAATAGATGCAATAGATATGCTTTCTTTCATTTTGAAAATTCTTAGCAAAAATTACAAAAGATTTAAAACATTTATCTTTTTATACCTCATGCTTGGAAACCCTCTAACAACTTGCTTGGAGTTGAGTTTTGATAAAAGGTCTATGCTTACATTTCTAAGCTGTCTATGTCAAATCTAGGCACAATCACTTAAAGAAACTAAACACTTGCTTTCATGGTTAGTCACGTCATTTAATTTAACAATATAGATGTTTCCTTCTCTTTTTCCTAAGAAAGCAATACTACCATCATTAATTCTCAAAACTACACATTCAATTCCTACAAAATATACTTTATAATCTTTATCGTATAATTAACATGCATTTAAAATATTATGTTTCAAACCTTCAACAAGTAAATCATTGTCAATTACAAAACAATTATCCTTACTAGCTTTTTCATTTCCAATTGCCTTACCCTTGACATTATCACCAAATGTGACTGATCATTTATTATTAATGGTCACCGATCATTTATTGTGAACATCCACTATCAACGTATGATTTGTTTCTCCTCTTGGTGACCTATAAAATAAGGAAATCATGTTGATTTAGGTACTTACATCATCTTGGGTCTTTTAATTTTATTTGTATACCTATCTTTGCCTCTTGATGAAATATCTCTATTTTTTATCATAACAAAAATGTTATATATATCCATGATAACTACAATAAGTGAAAAATAATGGAGTGTAGGTCTTATATGCATTTCTATAATCGTTTCTATACTTAAAATCATTATAAAACCTTTGTTGAAATTTTTTCTAGATTTAGTAAAGTGGGGAAGTCTTAGGTCTTAGAGTGTATATGTAAGTATAATGCCTAGGTTGGGGTGTACTTGTAGATGCGTTTTAAATAGTCCTAGGTATACATTCATCTTCTAAATTTTGTCCCTTTACAAAAAATGTCTTACTAGTAGATGCTCCATTACTATAACATGAACTATGTTTATCATTTCTTACTTTTTGAACAGTTAGCATTGTTTCTAATTTCTTATTTAGTTTAGTACATTTCTCAAGTGATTCCTTAAAGGATTCTATCTCTTTCTTTAAAGCTACATTCTCATTTACTAATTCATTATTATCTTTATTGATTTAGTCTAAGTCTTTCCTAAGCCCTTCATTTTCTAATTTATACTCGTCTAACATTTTCAAGGATTCCATATGTTTATCATGAAACTTCTTCTTTTTCTTTGCTAAATCTTATACATACTTTAACAAATTTTTATATGTATATTCAACTAGATATTCATTTGAACTATCATTAGAGTGAGAAGAACTTACCTTGTGTGTGCCATGAAGCAGACATTTTCTACTTCTTCTTTTTCAGAGTCACTTGATTCAGTCCATGCTGCCTTTAATGCTTTCTTATTGAATTCCTTTCTTTCCTTTCTTCTCTATATTTTCGTCTTCTTGAAGATGTCGGTAATGTGGCCTCAAATGACCTTTTTCATCATATTTGAAACTTGTTATATTAGAAAATTTATTTTTAGATGAGGGCTTACCTTCTCTCCTACAAATAGGAGCCTTCCTTCATATAAGCTTCCTTAGACCTCTTATGATGAGTGTGAATGGTGAGCTCATCGTAAGCTATCAAATAATAAAATTACCTAACCTACCTAACTAAGTACCTAGGGCAAGTCAGGGTCGATCCCACAGAGAGCTATAGTGAATTGCTATCTCTAATATTTCAAAAAAGAAAACAAAACCCGTAAAAGCAAAGACATAAAAACTAAATACAATGACAAAATAAAGACAAAAAAAGAAGAAACAAACAAGAAATACAAAAGCTAGGTGGAAGATATATCAGGAATTATAGACTTATAATCGATCATCGAAATAGATAACTTGCGATTGGTGTAAGATGCTAGCCTATAGGT
>JAOXYD010117966.1:0-11280 GCA_028565735.1 Pinacopodium congolense | reverse complement strand
TCAAACACTTAAACATTAGTCATAATAATGTTTTGTCATCATCAAAACACATGATTAGAACCACCTTGGTTCAACACCTACTATATTGATCTTATATATCTTGACATAGAGATTAATATGAGATGATGATGATGATGAGATGATGTGATAGGCCAATATATCATTTAATATAGTCTTATTAGGTCAAGCGAGATCCTAAGATTAATAAGGTAAAACTTAATTTAACATATAGTAAAGAATAATATTTTGTATAAATCTGAATCATATCTAATGTGTGTGATGCATGTGATTTTGTGATGATTGCTTGCATATATGATGTATGATATGAGCTTAATGTGTGAAATACAGTGATGTATTTTATCTATTATTTACAATGTTATATGAAAGGACACATTTTAGTTGCTCTTATTGAGTTAGCAACTCACCCCATTATATAGGTAGGTTAAGCAAGTGAGAGAGTCGTGATTTTGATTTTTACTTTATTTGTATAGATACATTGAGTGAAAAATATTTCTATTGAGTTTTATGACAGATTAATGATACTCTATTTCTAACTTCTTTTGATTTTTATTATTGCATATTTTATGTAACAATGTTTGAAATTTAACATTGGATTCATTGAGACTTACATGAAATAGGTTTACTTTTTTCTTTAAGGATGAATGTGGGAATTTGATTCCTGTTATCTTGGAATTGACGATTCAAGTGCCATTAATTGTGATTTAAGGTTACTAAAAATTGGGAAATTTTATAATTAGGATTTTATATTGGGAATATTACATTAGACATGAAAATTTGGGAATTTAATTTAGGAGGTGTTATATACAGACTAGTGCTGGTGGTTGTATTTATGATGATTTGTATAGTTTATTTCATTAATGAATTTATTTTTCTAAAAAACTGTTCATAAAATAGTTGCTACTTATTCTTCATAAAAGTTACACCTTGATTTGTATTCATATCCATTTCCTCTTCCTATAATTTTAATTAAATTTTCAATCATAAAAATATATATAAATAAGTAATACAATTAATGAAAAATTGAGAAAAAGTCTTTACAAAGGAAAGAAAAACAAGGCTAAAAAGCCCGTAAGACCCGAGGGATGTAGCCATTTACAATGACAGTACAAATAAAACTACCCTTAAAAGCTTACGACATCAGTCATATGTCTCCACATGTATAAAAAAAATAGTTGAGATTCCACAATTAAAGATCTTTTTCTAGAAGGGTGGCTAATAAGAGGCTAGGACACAAGCAAAAACTAGTATAGATCAACTAAATCTAGGGGTTAATTGAGAAAGATTTCCTTGATCTAGGCTATTAAATAGTAAAAGGGGGATCAATCTTAATCTTTGTTGGAGGGCTTGGTGCTGTATTCTTTTACCCTTTCTTTTAAAGGTTCTCCAACACCTTTTTCTCACATCTCTCCATTTTTTCCCTATTGAATTCATTCACGTCTTCAGTCTCATTAAAGTAAGGACTAGAGTTGGACTTTTGAAATCAAATTTAAAGTTGCTACTAGAGTTAACAGAAGGTGGATTCATTTCTATTCAAAGGATTATCCTCCTAAATCTTATTGTTCCAAGTTCAATTAGTTGCATAGGATGTAAGAAGGGGCTTAAAATTTTAACAAGAGAGGAAATTGGGAGAGGGGTTCATCTTGCAATCTTTTTCATTCTCTACCACTGTGTTACGAATTTAATCTCTAGTTCCTTACTATGTCTCAAGCTTGATCTCTTTTGCACTCTTCTAGTAGAAGTTCCTTGATCCTTTCTCATTTTACCTGGATTCTCTATGATTTGTATAGCTTTATTACTTATAAGTCAAATTTTTACTATTCTAACCTAGTTATCCGTAGTCAGATCTATCCATTTCCTTTTATTTGGCTCATGATTGATTTTCCTTTTGTATTTTGAACTACTTATGTGATTTTCCAACTTACACCTATAAGAAAAAGGTTAGTATACAAAAAGAATAAATGGGTTAAGAACTTATATGGAAGCGATGGAAATAACCTCTCTAATTTTGCTAATATTACTTCGGAAATCTGAGAAGGGGGTCATTGAAAATCCAATTATGCCTTTCCTACCATAAAATATATACAGGAGGGAAGGATAATTTTTAAAGCTTTACGAGTTAGGGATCTAAATCTTGCCTTTTTTTTTATAACTAGGATATGATTGAAGGAATGGTACAGAAGCTAGGAACGGGAGGAATTTTAAAGTGGCTTAAGCTAAAAAAAACCAGAAGTTATTATATTAGGGACATGAAAAGAAGAGGTGGTTGATATTTTTTTGTTTAGAAAGGAAAAGGGAGAAAAAGTTAGGAAAGTGGAAGTAGTTCGCTTTGTCTCTAGTGGATAGTTTGTTATTTATGCCTAGCTATAAAAAAAAAACTATGGTAAGGAATGGCATTTTCATGCCAATTTAAAGGGTACCAAGGTTTGGTTATAAGGCCTTAGTTATTTATAGAATAAAGAATTGGTAAGTACTTTACAGTTATAGGGTATCCATTTTAGTTTATTTTCCTTTTGTAAAGTTTGGGTACTAAAAAGGGAGGATTAGGGTTAGAGAGTTAATGTCTTTTATTTTCGAAAGGTGACCTAGTTTAGTTGTTATCCCTCATAATAGATGAAATTATGGAGCCCTAAGGAAGGCTTGATCTGTTTATTTGCCAAGGACATATTAGATTTCTTGGAATGCCATTGGGGTGCCAAAGGTCTTGTCATAGGAAAGTTGTTTTCCTATTCTCTACTTAACTCAATGATTTCTCAAAGTTTCTCTTATTTTCAAAATTTTGCTTTAACATTAGGTAATATTTGTTTTATGTTTATGGTTTCTAAAACTTCTAACCTTTAAGATGACATTATACACCCACTTTACTAAAAAGGATTTAGGGTTATAAATAGGATTAATATCTTTTTCTTAAGAAGCATTTTGGTCCATGTTTTAAGGTGTTCAATCCCTAGATCACATTCTTTTTTTTTTCTATAGAGAATTTCCCATTTTACTTAGAGTAGTGATGGTTCGTAATGGTACTAGACCAAAAACGATTTGTAGGTTTTTCCTCTATTTCCCTAATGATGGAGCTAGGGAGGAGGAAATGGGTAGAATAATAGACATGGAAGCTAGATAAGATAGAGATAGTAAGTTGGAACCACCCTACAGAAGAAAGAAATTTATTCATTTAAGCTTTAATTATGTTTTTTATCCTTTACAGAAGGGGTGTGCAATCTTTATAAGAGAGCTTATTGGAGAGGAAGGGAATTCCAAATTATTTAATTAGGAGGATTCTAAAGGGAATCTTATAAGAGGATATTTCAATACCTAGGTCTCTAGCACAACTAGAGACAAAGAATTGACTTTATGAAAATTTGATGTTTAAGCCATAAAACTTAGAAAAAAGATAAAGATTTTCCATTAAAGAGTTGATGGAACAAAGATTCTCATTGGAGAAAGGGAGGATATCATAAAAAAAGAGAAGGTGGGAAAGCTTAAGCTTAGAGAATCACCAATTAAATTTAAAATTTAGGTTACTAGTAATAACATAATTAATGATCTTAGTTAAAACTTCCATATAAGTGATAAAAAGATAAAGAGAAGAAGTCGCCTTAAAGAACCTTAGATTTACCTTAACAAACTTAGTGAGACAGTCGTTTATTAGGATAGAAAAGGAACCACAGGTGATACATTCTTTAATCTAGTTTATGAATAAATAAGGGAAATCTAACACATTTAAGACCTTTAGGATGAAGTCCCAATACTAGAGTCAAAATCTTTTTTCAAGTCAATTTTAAAAGCATAAGAATCATGCCTTATGTTCAAGTGATAGATTTTAAGGATCTTTTGAGCCAAATGGATGTTATCACATATCCTCCTACCTTTCAAAAAAGTTGATTGATTTTGACTAATTATGAAAGGAAGAGTCTCCCAGACTCTATTAACCAACAACTTTGAAATGACATTATAGATCATAATTCATCAAGAGATAAGTCAGAAATCTATGGCTTTATAGGGGTTGGGGCATTTAGGGACCAAGTTAATAAGGGTGGCATTAAGCTTTTTAAGAAGTTTTCCATGAAGGAAAAAAATCTTAAATAGTGGAGTTAATATCCTTTCTTATAATAGGCGACACTTTCTTAAAGAAGTAACCATCAAAACCATCAGATTGGAAGCTTTTGTTTGGGTTAAAGGAAGAGAAAGATTGTTTGATTTGTTCATTGAAGAAAAGGGAGACGAGGGAAGAAATGAACAGTTAGGAAGCTTAGGAAAGATAAAGCTTCTCAAAATGGAGATTTCATTAAACTCATATCTTCCTTTACTAAGGGTGTTTTAAAAGAAACTTAAAAAGTGGTCTTGAATTTTATCTAGGGAAGTAGCTCTAAGATAATTTTCATATAAGAATGAGTGGATATTATTGTGATTCCTATTTTAAAGGATGGCATGCTAGAATAATTTATGTTTCTATCCCTTTATTTTAAATAGGAGACTTTAGAGATTTGCTTCAAGAAGGATTCTTAGTTTGCAAGAGCTTGGTAATAGAGAAGAAGTGTTTCTTTTTCCCTATCCTGGAGAGAAGAGTCATTAAGATTAACACTAAGCTAAAATTGAATACCATTTAAGTCTGACTTCAAGAGGTTAACATTTAAGTTAACATCCTCGATCTCATCTTTTTTTAAGCACCTTGAGGACATTTTTTGTCTTTAATTTTTTTCACAAAGCAAAACATATGAGTTCCCGCTACTTGAGCATAAAATATGTCTATAATTTGGAGGAAGTTTCTATGATTACCAAGAAAGTTGACAAATCTAAATGGAGAGGCTGTTTTTTTGGTGATTATTTTAGGAATCTAAAACTAAATGGGAAAGTGATCAGGTACATTAGGACTATCCATAATGGCATAAAAGTTATGATAAGTGATGGTGTTATGATGCTACCTAAGTTTTAAATAAAGATTAACCAAGAAACACGTTCACCAAATTACAATACATAAAGAAGGCAAGTATACCTATTGCTAATGTAATATAGTTTAGTGAATCTAGATGTCAATCCACGAGGACTACTATTAATAATGGGTTCCTACCTAAATAAGATAACTTATCAAAATAGTAGATTGATTGATGATTGAGAAAAGAAAATAAATAAAATAAATGCCTAAGTCACTTGAAAGTTAACAATCAAGCATGAAGTTAGGAATTAGATAATTACGCCCTTTAGGATGCATGCATATTCATTATATTCTTGTCTTAACTCAAATTCTATGATTTATTAGACCGTAAAATCCTTAATATAAAATTCACTCTCTCTCGAATTATGCAACCTTATTTAATTTAATAAATTTGCTAAAAGTTCTCTCTATCTCAATATAATGATTAAATGAATTACTTAGTTCTATGGAATCTATTGTTTCGGTTAAGTTCACATTTAAACCAGATATCTTATTTAAGCTTATCTATAGGTCCCTATATAAAATACTTTGTTAATGAAATAGTCTAATGCATACAATTGACCTCTCACTCTAATCATACATAACAAATCAAGACTTTGAAAAAAAAGTTTACGTTCACATAACAATTGAATTCAAAGTTCACAAGCATCTATTAATAAACCTAATTCAAAATCTAGAGCTCAAGGGTTAATCCAAGAATAATAATAAACATTACATCTTAGAGTTTGTAAAAACTCAAATCTTAATAAAAAATTATTTCTTACACATTGAAATAACCATACAAAAAAATATAAGAAAGAAGGAATTAAGAAATCTCAGGGTGAAGTTGTCTTAAATCTTTGAATCATTGATGCTTGATGTATGAAATCCAATATTAATCTTCAATTCAATGTGTTTGTATTCATTGTTCTCCTTTAAAATTGAATGAAAACCTTTTGGAAGAGCTTACTGTCCTCTTTGGAGTGGTGGCTGCCTTCTGCGTGGTTGAGGATTGGAAGAAAAAAAAGCAACAAATTAAGGCAAAGGGTGTGTTTCCCGAGAATCCCCAAAGTTTGGCCTATGATCATGGGCCAACTTGTGTGATTCTCTACTTATTGGTTACAGTTTGGGTCATGGGTATAGCCCAACCTGTGGCCTCTTATTGGAATTTCCAACTTCTACCTTCCTTCAGTATTTTCACCATAAATTCTTTTACACTTGTCTTTTGGTCATGAAATTTGATATGTAGGTTTCTAACATGATTTTCTTAAATCCAATGAAATTTCATAAAAATCTGAGCGCTAGAAGTGCACCTAATGTCTCACCGAAATCACCTATACCAAAACTAGTGCTTGTTTAAGCTTCTCTTATTTTTCTCTGAACACATCCTTCATAGTTTGTCATATGGCCTTGAAATTTGGTGTGAAGCTTCCTTACATGATGTTCTTGAGTGTAAAATTAACTCAACACCAATTTCAATTCCAAAAGTATGCCAAATTATTCTTCAAAATCCTATGAAAAGTGATAAAACATAAAAATCATATAAGTAACATCTTATTAAAGGATTTTAACTAAAATTGCACGAGAATCACATGAAATTACATCTAAAAGATCTCATAACAAGCATTAAATCATGCCTAAAATATGTATGTTTTGAGCCTAATCACTTATGCTATTTCTTGTCCTTAAGTAATGACTAAACTCCATTTAAACAACATCCATCAAGAGTCAAAAGTTATTTGAGAACAAACAAATTTTAACCAATGTTTTTTATTTAGTTTGCAAATTAAAATTCCATCATGAAAAAAACTTGGTTAATACACACAACACACTGTTAGTAATTAGGTGACCTTTAATGCATAATATTAAACATTTATGAAGCTTCATATAAATCAATATGTAAACTTGTTCAAGGAAATCACTAATGCAAAGTACAATTTACTCTTTTTAATTTTTGAGCAATTTTTGGGGGGTTCACCTTGTCTTTTGATGTGAGGGAAAATATTTTGTTATGAATGTTCCCTGGTTACTCAACTCAGTTTGCCTTTTATCTTTTTACATTTTCATTTAGCCTTTTGATGTGAAGAAAAACATTTTTTCGTGAACACTCTCAGTTACTCAACTAGCTCACAATCACAAACAACTACTAGGTTCACTAATACACTTTAACCTTTTTATCGATATGAAGCCAGCAGAGAGAGTGTTTGATCATTCTCTTTAATAAAAAATATACCTTTTATTAATTTAAAGCACATCTTATTACAAATTCACACAATAGTCCGTATGTAACTACATTTGAAATTGAATATTGAACACCAAAGATGCCTAATATTACAAGAAAAACATGCAAAACAAAAGAAGAAAAGAAAAATAATTTTAGGTTAAAATTAATCAAGAGTTGTTCAATGCTTACCTCATTGAAAACATTGATGAAATTAAAACACTTAAATCTGCAATCAACTCTCAATCTCAATCATTCATCATGGATATTCAAGTCATTACTCTCAAACTCTTAACAGCTTAAGTTTGATGAATAGATGATAAATTCTAACATATTCAATTTTTATCACAGTTAAACTAAATTTTCCTCAATTTGGTGGACTTAAAAAGCAGTAAAACATATAAAAGTAAGGAGGGAAAGGAGAGCAAAACTCCCTAAGTACTGAAGATTGAATCTAGGCATGACTACAATGGTTTTAAAGGTCAGTCCACATGTTTGAAGGTGTTTGATCCAAAGTTTACAATTAAAGCCTAAATATCAAAACTAAGACATTAATTTTTTAAAAAGATTAGATCAAGGTAGGAAAACTCCAAATAAAAAAAAGAAAATAAACAAAAAGCTACATCCTATAAAACCAAATTCTTAAAACAAGCCAAATGACGTGAAAATAAAAATTAAATTAAAAAATAAAAGACAATCAAGATTGGTTACAACATTTAAGTCTGTATGTATAGCTATCAAGCATTATTGATGGGTCATCTTCTTGGTTTTTTTGTTGATTTCTAAAAATAACCTTTAAAAATGTGTAAAGAGATCATACCCATGCATAACACTACATCTATAAGCCATGAAATTAATTTATAAATATTGCAATGAGCATTAAATAGGTAATTGTAATAAAAGCATCACATAATGTAATGTGTTCAGAAAGTGCTTAAGTGCAAAGCTTATAAATCGTTCAAAATCATTAACCTTTTAATGCAAGATGTAAGAATAACATTTGTATTTAAATTAACCATAATGGGATACATAGTAAAGTGCATAATGAAATGGAATTGTCATATCGCCTATCTTGAGGCTCCTATAGAGATATCAAGCCTAAAAAAAAGCAGCACGTGCTATTTCTAATCAATCTAAGTATAATGTGCATCTATCTTTATACCTTAAACACTCAAATTCTATACCATAATCACTCCTAATAGATGCAATTAATAAGCTTTTTTATTTTGATTTTTTAAGAAAAAATCATAAAGGATTTAACACATTCATCCTTAGAACTCAAACATAATACCTAAGTAAATATACTAAAATCATAAACTAAAACAAAGGCATAAGTTTTACCACCTAAACTAGCTACTCTTATAGGACCAATTAAATCCATTTGTAAAAGTTCAAGAGGTCAAGAGATGTTACCGATTTCTTACTTGAAAATGAACTCCTTACTTGTTTTTTCATTTGGAAAGCTCCACATAACTTGTCTTTTTTTGTACTTTATGCTTAGGATCCCTTCATAATTTGTAGGGAGATGAGTTTTGATAAGAAGATCCATACAAGTGTGTACAAGCCTTCTATGCCAAATCCATATGTTTTCATTCAAAGAAACTAATCAATTATTTTCAATATTAGTGTTATTCAATTTATTAGCTTTAAATAATACGTTATAATCCTTATTGCACAATTTACTAACGCTTAAAATATTATATTTCAAATGTTAACAAGTGAAACATTATCTATTAAAGAATAATTGTTCTTATTGACTTTTTCAATAACAATTACTTTACCCTTGGCATTATCTCCAAAAATTATGAACCCTAAATCCTTTCTTTTAAAGGTGATAAATTGTGAAGGGTCACCTATCATATGATGTGAACAACCACTATCCACGTACCATTTTTTTTCTTTCTAGTGACCTACAAAATAAAAGCTTATGTAGATTTAAGTACATACATTTTCTTAGGTCCTTAAATGCTAGTCTTATACCTATCTCAACCTCTTGGTAAAATGTCTCTATGTCTATCATTGTAAAAATGAAATACATGTCCATGACAACCACAATATATGTAAAACAATGAAGTATAAGTCTTATATGCATTTTTACAACCATTTCTAGGGCAAAATCCATTTTAAGACTTTTGTTGAAAGTTTTTCCTAGGTTGTGAAAAGATTCTTTTATCATTAAATCAATGTTGTTGAAAACTTCTATGCCTTGGTGTGCACATTTATGCATAGTGTTCATTCTCCAAACAAACTACTAGTTTTACTCTCCAAACTGCAAGTATACGGGTCATAACTTGTAGTAAAAAGAAGAAATTGATCCCACAAAGATTTTATCTAGATACTCTATCAATTTGGCTTATATTTTGTTCAAGAAACAGATTTAAACAAATTAAAAATGATAAGTAAAATGAAAACAAACTAAAGATAAAAGAAAACAATGCAACTAAAGTCAAAACCACGAACTAAAGCTCGGAGAAAATTAATATTGTTTTCCATTCTCAAAATTAACTATTAGTTTTACTCACAAAATCGCAAGTATACGGGTCATAACTTGTTATTAAAAGCATAAATTGATCCCACAGAGATTGTATCTAGACACCTAATCAATTTGGCTTACACTTTGTTCAAGAAACCGATTTAAACAAATTTAAAAAGATAAGTAAAATGAAAACAAACAAAATATAAAAACAAGTAATGCAACCAAAGTCAAAAAAAAAAAAACTTGGAGAAATCAAGATAAAAACTAGGACTTGTCGTTATCCTTATTTGATCCCCTCTGAATTATTGATTCAATTTATACTTGGCCCAATATTTCCTAAGATTTTAGCTACCATTTCTCAATATGCAACTAAATGTCACTAGTTAAATAAATTAGGATTAACTTCAGGATCTCTCAATATACAAAGCCTTTCCTAAACATTCAATTAGATATGAAGCTATCCTATAGGCAGTATATCAATCTAATGAAATCTCTTCCTAATAAATCAATAACTTGTTATCTATAGGTCTATTAAACTCTAACTCTTATTGTACCTTTATCACATATTACCAAGCTTACACTCTCGATTTGTTGCAAGATTTAAGCTCAATAAATAACACAAACATTTATACCATTCAATTAACAATGCAAAGGTTCATAAATAGTTCAAACAACAAATCCTAAAGCAAGTTTAGCCACTCATAATAGAAATATATTCATCCATACCCATATTATTCAAAATACAAGACATAATGAAAAAAATAAAAATAAAATAAATATGATGATGGTTGTCTTCCCTTTTGTATCTAGAAATATGGAAAAATGGATGTTTGATGAAGCTCTTGAGGTTTGAATCCCGAATCTTTAGCTTGAATCTTGAAGTTTATTGGAGAGAATGAGTGTTGAAGGTGAAGGCCAAATCTTCTTTCCCTTCCTCTAAATGTGGCTGAATCTTTCAATTGTTCTCCAACAAAAATTAATTATGAAATTGGCTGCCGAATGTTGCTTTTATACCTAGGGTATGTGTTTTTCTCCTTTTGCTTTTTGCTTTTTTTTGTGTGTGTGTTTTGGGTGAAAGGCTTGGCATTTTGCTCTCTTGATTCTATTCAGGTCTTACTTAGTTGGTCTTGGTCAAAAGGGTCAAAGCTTTTTTTTTTTTTTTTGCTTTTGTTTGGCGTTGACCTTTCTCCCCTGGAATGGTTCTATTGGTCTTGGTCAAAAGTTTTTGTGATTGGTTGGTTAAAAGGTGGAGAGGGCTTGACTTAGTCTTGTGTTTTTGTCTTTCAATGAATGTTTTTTTTTTCCACTTGAGAGAAGCTCCCCAATGAGCAACTTAGTGAAGGCATTTAACCTATGTTCATGCCTTGGAATGTGTGAATTTCCAAGTTATACAAGTTTCATTCCTTAGTTCATCCTTCATTCTTCACTATTCATTCTTCATTATTTACTATTCATCCTTCATTCTTCATCTGAATTTCGAGCTTTCCTTTCTTTTTTTTTTCTTTTTTTTATTTCGCTTTCTTCCATCTTTAATTTCTAATTTTGATTTACCCTCCACAATAAAATAATTACACCAATAAGATTGAATTCTAACATAAAATCAATAATTAAATGAAAAATATAAAACATAAATAAAAACACCAAAATGATTAAGAT
>JAOXYD010117956.1:0-11280 GCA_028565735.1 Pinacopodium congolense | reverse complement strand
TTAAAGGCGAGTGTATTTGAGAGAAATTTTTTTAAACGGATTTGCAAATTCTTAAGCGAA
Source organism: Pinacopodium congolense (assembly GCA_028565735.1). Taxonomy (NCBI): domain Eukaryota; kingdom Viridiplantae; phylum Streptophyta; class Magnoliopsida; order Malpighiales; family Erythroxylaceae; genus Pinacopodium; species Pinacopodium congolense. The sequence continues at coordinate 11,220 of JAOXYD010117956.1, read as the reverse complement.
AATGAGTTTGGTAAAAAAGCTGAAAGAAGAGACTAGATTTTCTCTAAGAGAGGTATGAAATAAGCTTTGAGAGGACGTTTAGAGGAGATTGGCAAACCCAAGTAAGTGAATGATAGCCTATCGACCTTAATACTTGTGATAGAAGAAATCCAAATATCAATGGGGACAACACTTTTTTCTAAGAACATCCTACTTTTGCATTTATTAATCTGAAACCTAACCATTCCTCAAAAGGTGTGGATGGAAGCCATTAAACAACAAATAAAAGAGGTATTAGCCTTACAAAATACAATGAGATGATTCGTAAAAGAGATGGAGCTAATTCGAAGACTTCTGCACTTTGAGTAAAATTTGAACGAGGTATCTTGCTAGGTAGTGTTACTAATGAGCCTGACCAACACTCTATGGAAATGGTAAAGAGATAGGGAGAGAGACTAACACCTTGTCTCACTCCCCTTGAGCCTTGGACCAACTCAAATGGTTGTCCATTAATGAGGATTCGATAAGAGACAATGGTGAGACACTGCTCAATCCAAACAATAAAGATATATATAATTACAAAGGTTCAAAGAGTATCGAGGATAAGCTGCCATTCAATGGTATTGTAAACTTTCTGAAAATCTATTTTCATGGCACGATCAGATTTGAAGTTCTTCCTATCATAATTTTTAAAGAGCTCTTTATAGTCTTTAATTCCTCTGATATCTCGCTTTGTGACCCAGATCACCATTATTAACATATGTCCAAGACTTGAAAGTTTATAGGTGTAGAGAATTGTTGAGACATGAACATCTGATGTGGATTATGAATTTTTACCACTGACAGCGCTTTTAACATGGGTAATTCCTAAACTAATTTTTCACTTATATTTGGTTTTATAATTACATATCTATTTTACAGCCCTTAAATCTGAAACTCCTATTTTATAAAATAAAATCACAGGTTTGAAGTGTTTGAAATATTGTGTGTTAATTTATTATTTAAGTTTGATGTTGTGTATTGAAAGCTATTAGTGTAGAGGTTGTTTGGTTTCATTTTCTTTATAAGTTTTGGTTTTTTTCTTTTTAAAACACAGAAACAAAAAAAAGCATATAAACCGAAAAAAACAACACACTAATACATTATAGAAACTAAAAAAAGCACTGAAACCAAAAAAATACACAAAAATCACAACAAAAAATTACAACCAATAACAATACCAAACGACCCCGTAGTTTTTGTAGAGAAGGGAGTGTTTGTTATGGTTATGGATTACTATAAGGAAAGGGGAAAAGAAGTTCTCTAGGGCAAGTTTGGATAGGTTAGACTTATGCAAGTGCTTGAAAACTTTTCCTCGAAAACCTTTGATACTGATCTATAATCATATTCATATCATTCATTAAGTAATATGGCTTTGTGGTGTTTGTGGGTCTTTTATGCTTCACGTTTTGTTTACATTTATTATTATCTCTTATTTGATCTAAGTATAGTTTTGAAATTTTTCTTTACCATCTGCCTAATGCATGTTTTTTTAAATAATGCATCAGGTAATACATTTTTCAATTTTTGAAACTTTTGAGCTAAAAATTTAATAATATTACCATTTTCAACTAACAAGCATTTAAAGCATAGTGCTTTTGTAATCAATCTACATTTCTAAATAAGACATCAATTTATTTTTTTAATAGTAATTTCAAGTCTATATCTATAAAGTTTATTTAGCCTCACAAAATTGACACAAATAAGTGAAAATTATAAAAAGATTTTATAGGAATTTTTCTACTTATTATAAGTCACTAAAAATGAATTCCAATCATGTATTTAGTTAAATTAGTATAGATAAAATGTTTAGTGATAGATTCTAATAAAATTAAGCACAAACAAAGAATACATTTAAAATCCAAACATTTTTTAACATAAAATAAGTTAAATGTGTAATTTTTATCTTAACATTTCACAAAGGTTGAAATGAGCATCTAGTGTTTTTTTTTATACCACTTTACATTATAATGATATTAAAATAGTACTCGTTATATGTTAGTAAGGTACAAAAGTAATATTAGAGATAACAATAGGGGTTTATATAGACTTTTGTGAAATATTAAGGTATAAATTATACCTTTGGCCAAAGTCTAAAGATATTATTTTAAAAATTACACTAATATCTAGTAGGTCTAGATTGTCTAGTTATGACACTATATAAGTTAAGTTGATGGTTCAATTATTAAGAACTCACTAAAACCTAATTTTCTTAGAGTTTAGCAAGCTAATAGTACCATTTTGAAAATATTAAGATACAATGATAAAAGCTTACTTAGACCTCTTAAGAAGTGATTTAAATCTTCATCCTCTAAAATATATGGTATATTAAAAAAAAATCTAAGCATGAGTCAATGAGATAAAAGTATAAATGAAATAGTCAAAGACAAGGCATCTTCTCAAATAAGAACATATAGCTTGTGTTTCTGAAAAAAAAAAACTTGTGATTAATAGATTTAAGTAGAAGTGACTGACCAACTTCCTACTATTATTTATATTTTAAATCTTTTTTTATATGTAAAATCATCTATTTTATGCTTACATTACATATAAGAAAAACATTCATTATTACATTACAAAAATTTTACTTTTTGCATGATATCTCTTATATAATAAGGACAAAAATTTAGTATTTGAACCTATCTATATATAAGAAAGTGTTAACAAAAGGACAACAATAGCATGGGGGCTTTAGAACATAATTCTTTTATTCAATCTTTCAGTCTTAACATAGTGCAAAACTTAATTGAATAGATTTCCCAAATGTAACTTACACTTATTAACATAAAAGTCATATTTTGATTATTTATTCTTACTTATATATAATTTATTTTTTTTAAAAACTTATTGATGACTTAAGTCTTAATATCAACATAGTTTTAAGATATCTCCATTATTTTTTTAAATGAAATGAAATTAAATTAAATTAAATTAAATTAAGAAAGGTTAAAATATAAGGAGAAATCCAAACCAACAAATATAACATGTGGCTAACTCTCGTAAACAAATAACAGCTAACCCCAAACATATTTAACAAAACTAAACCTTCATCTGTGTTAAAGCAGAGGAATCTTTGAAAATAAAAAACTCATCGCAAGCCCCAACCTTGAGACCCATTGAATCTCCATGTCTTTGGCTCAATTAGTCTCTATATAGGTCAGACTTCTATCCCTTCTGGTGCACATCAGGAGATTTCAAGAAGGAATTGCCTTTGATTCCCTATGCTACCAATCTATCCTTTCGATCACCTCTTTACATGCATTAGTTTTAAGAGTCATCTCACAATCCGGTACTACCTGTAACTAGGTAAATATTTGGGATGTAAGTTATAGTTTAAATCCAATTTGAAGTCAATATCTAATCCCTAGAAGTATGAACAAGGATTCAACATCTAGAAGATCAGGTGATCGATCTAACCAGTAAAGAATCTCCTCTTCCATGATTGGGGAATCATTGGAACCAATTGTAATTTCTCATCTTTAATGTTACAATCTTGAACTTCTTTACTCAAACCAAAAACATATAAAGCCCAAACCAAATTATAGTCTTTAGGGCTTATCATCATATTTAAATTCCTCTTAGTCATAAAGATCTCCTATTTAGACCATTCTCTAATGGGAAAGTTTAAATACCTCCTCACTTACCTTATCCCTATTAGGTAACCTAGCTTATCTCTGTGGGTAGCCTTTAGTAGCACTTTATCTCTTGACTGCACCAACCATATATGTTATGACTTACTAGGTGCTCTCGTATTCTATCAATAATGAAACTTTCTAGAACTTGTCTTTGTGCTTCCTATTTCTTGAAGATTCTTAAGTTTCATTCCTTAAAAATGTGGTTGATTGAGGAGCTGAGAGAAATTAAAAGAGGAGCTCCCCACAATAGTTAGGTTTTAATCTACTGGAACAATTAATTAAATCTAGCTAATTCTCCAGGTAATTGTGAATGTTGTTACGATGCAAGATAGAAAACTAGATAGACTTAGTGAAAGGGAACCTAAAAAATAGGTGGTTAACCATCTATCTCTCTCTTTGTGTGTGATGCAAAGAGAACAAACTTCTGGAATAGTTAAGAACCTTTATAGCCTATCACAGGTATTATGTCTTCCTTTGATAGCTATAGGAAGAGGGAAGCTCTAGGGAAGGAGTGAGGAAACTAAATAAGCTGGGACCACTAGACCTTAAGTTGCAATTGTCTGATAAAATCCCTTCATGACCAATTGTAGAAAAGCCCTTTAGAAGAGCATTTCCAGACCATCCTATCCACTTGGTCCTCTTGTAAGATAATGTCCAGGATCAGAGGAATAGATTAACAAGAGGAGTAAGCTTCAATTTGTCACCAGTGGATACTTAACGCATCCTTAACTGAAGTTGATAGGGAATTACTGATTGTAGAGGTTGTAGCTCCTCAATAAATCTAAAAGGTTGGATACTAGCCCAGGTATTAGACAGAAGGAATTAAAAGCCCCATCTCCAATTGTAACCCAAATTTAAGTTCTAACTAAGCTCCTGAGCTTTAAAAGATAAGTGAAAGTCTAAGAGCTTCTAGTAAAAGGTTGGACACTCAAAAAATATGCATGATCTAAGTAGTAACCATGAATCCATTTAACCTATAATGCTTATCAATCATTGAGAATCCTCCATAGTTTCTTAATGAGTATAACTTTATTAGTAGTTTTAAGAGGAATGATCCCAAGACCTCTTTCTTCCTTAAGGGAGTCAATATCCATCTAACTCACCTCAGCCATTCCTCTACGATCAACCTACCCAATCCACAAAAAATTCCAAAGGAGATTGTTAATAGTCTTGACTATGCTCTTCGAGAACACAATATGTAAGGAGTATTTAGTACTCAGTGAGTTTAATATAGAAATTATGAGTTGTGCCTTGCCTGCAAGAGAGAGATTCTTGTTACACCAGCTACCAATCCTTCCTTTGATTCTATTTAATAGTAGTTAAAAGTCTCTAAAGGTAGGCCGCTTAAAAGAGATAAGAACACCCAAATAAGTGAAAGGTAGTCCCCTAACCCTTAAGGCAATAATGGTAGATAATTATGCAGCCTCTTACTGAGCAATAGCAAAAAGATGCAAAGTACTTTTTTCTTTACCAATGGACAAGCCTAAAATCAAATTGAAAACATTTAAAGCCAACATTAAAGCACTAATAGAACCAACATTAGCTTTTAGAATTTAATAAAACATCATCAGCATAAAGAAGGTTTATGAGATTAACTTTCCTACACTTAGATTGAAACTTGAACTATTAATCTTAGAGTATGATTAGTTTAAGGAGCCTGTTGAGAACCTCCATATCCAAAGTGAAAAGATAAGGGAAATAAGATCCCCTTAACATAAACCTCTAACTCCCATCACCTATTGGGTTGGAACACCATTCATAAGAATGTGTTATAAGAAGCAGTACTAAATCATTCCTGAACTAGTTAGTTGTAAGAGGATGGAAATCCAAAAGTAATAAGGATATTAACTATAAATTCCTAGCTAACACTGTTATAGGCCTTTTAAATGTCAATTTTGATAGTACAATCTTTGCTAGCAGATTTTTTTTCCCCATAGTTTTTCAGTAATTCTTAAGCTAGCATAATGTTGTCCCCCATCTGCCTTCCATTGATAAAATCACTATGTGAAGGATCCACATATTTAGGTAGAATAGATTTTAGCCTAGCTATGAAGACTTTGGATATGATATTATAAATGGTATTATAGTAAGCTGTAGTTATGAAACTAAGGTGATAAAAGTTCTATGTAGCTTTTGAATAGATTTTCCTTAATGAAACATCATTTTAATAGTAGACTAGGCATTTTGTAAGAACATGGCATCTAAGCCATCAAATCAAAGGGCTTTCATAGGAATGAGAGAGAAAATAGCAACTTGTATTTTGAATTCTTCAAAAGGCTTAAAAAGGATATCATAATTTGTTATGGCTAATTGATGTCTAATGATATAGGATAGTAATTGAAGGGAGGAGGTAACCTCAACCGGAGATCCCAAAATCTTGGAGAAGTGTTAATGGACTTCCTATAGTAAATCATTTTGGGAATAGATGAGAAAGTTAGACTCTGAGGTTAGGAAAGAGATTCTATTGTAGTTTTTCCTAGCTACGACAATTTTGAAGAAAGACTTAGTACATTGATCCTTATCTTTCTTTCATAAAACTCAAGATCACTATTAAAAGATAAAATAATGGGTTGGGAGGGCTTGATTATAAACAGATAGAGCTAACTTTTCCTCTCTCTGAAGATTAGAATTATTAGGATCATTCCCTAGAAAATCTTAAATCATATTTAATTTACCCAGAAAATCCTTCACACCCTCTTTAGAGTATGGGAGATTGAAAGAGTTGAGTTTTTTTCAATTCAATATTCATGTTTCCAAGTTTATGCATTAGAACAAATTTTTTAGTTCCCATAAAAGAAGTACCAGTTCCTTGTGAAAAACCTATATCAAATCTTTGCATCTTGGTTAAGTAATTATTAAAGTGAAAAGGAAAGTACACCCTTTCCCCTACCTGGAAATTCTAGACCACTATAGGATAGTGGTTAACAAATAAGGGCTTAGTAAACTTGGCCTTAGAGTCAGGGAAAGAGCCTAGCTATTTAGCATTAACAATGGCCCTATCGGGTTTCTTCTTATATTCAAAGAAGCTATTTCTTTATTTGTCTCTATAAAGTAGTGACCTTCATTCTTAAGATTAGTGAGCTGAGGGCTATCCATACACAAACTAAGCCAATCAGTGTAATTTTGAAGACTAATATTACCTTGGGCCTTATAGGGATGCAAAAGATAGTTAAAATCTCCTAAAACAAGCCAAAGGAGCTCGGAGGAGTTACTAAAACTAATATCTTACTCCAAAATATCTTGGAGTTTAAGACTAAATTAAAGGTGAATAACTTGTTCTTCAATCTTCAAATAGAGCACATTAACTTTAGTAGGGTTTTAGATCACCAAAATTTTGCAATTATAGTCGTTACGGAGATTAAAGATCAACTCCCGTCACCTAAGGACAAAAGGAGGGGAGGTATGAGTAAGCTGTCGAATTTTAGTCTCCAAAACACTTACCAATATTAACTTATTATCCAAAATGAAATCCTTTACAGCAACTTGTTGAAAGGGATCATTGATCCCTCACACATTCTAGGAAATTATACTCATTAAGATTTAGAAGGGGAGCTCCCCTTTTTGTTTCTCCCTGTTCGTTTATAAAAATCTTAACTTCCTTCAGATAGCTTAAGGTTGCCTTCATATATATCCTTCACAGCTTCAGGAGTATTGTTTATAAAGGAGTTCATAAAGATTTGGTCATCCTATAGAAATTCAACTGGAACTTCATTCCTACTTGTTGAGACTACTCTATCTCCTTCCTTCTCCAAGATAGAGTTAAGACCAGTGGAAGAACGAATAGGTTCCACATATCCTTTAGAAGCATCCACCACTTGCTCTCTCAACTTGAGGGCTTATTGATTTCCATTCTGAAGATGTATAGCTAGTGACTAATGGCTAAAAGGTTTAAAGAAATCTCCAAGCTATTCTGTTCCACCAATGGGGAGGCAGTCTTAATCCTCTCATTTTCAAAAACCTATTTAGAGTCTTCTCTTACTACCCCAACCAACGGGTTTGGCTCAATCAGTTGAGTATCCCCTATTTTAATAGTGTCCACGTTAGGGAAATCATCATTCTTTTAAGGAGAAATCCCTATTAAAGAGATGAATCCTAGTCATATATCTTGAGTTAAGAGTTTTCCATTCTTGCCTTTGGCCTGAGTAGGCTTCTCCTAAGTAAGCTCCAAATAATTGTCTCTTTGAAACATTCTTACCATAGGCCTCCAAAACGAATTTGCACGCTTCTTGTCTAGCCTCAAAGAATAAAAACCTCTAACAACATCCTTATCCAACTCTTCATCCTTATTAATTTTCATTAAAGGGACCGTATTAGGTAAAACCTAATCATCCATGACCAATACACCAGGCATAGCTAATCCTTTTAGCTATGGTAGTATTTTTATCAAGACATATAGGCTCACCTACAAAGTTTGCAAGATAGCTTAGACCCTTAATTGTCCAATACTCAAAAGGAATGTCATGAATATTAAGCCAAATATGGATCTGTTGCTGTTTAATGACCTATAAATGTAGTCTAGGTTTCCACCTTTGCAGAAATATTGGCTAGTTTTAGATATGCCAAGGATCACCTTCTACCACTTTCAAAGCTTGAGATTTAAAGCCAAATCTGAATAGGAATAGATTTTGATCATGAATGAGAACCTGTTGGAGCTCATAAGAGCCCTAATTCTACTTTGCCTAGTTGTTCATCACAAAATAAGTAGGGCATTTGTGTATAAAAAGTCCAATGAGAGAGTCTTCCCAATGATTAACACCTTCCCTCAAGGCCTCTAGAAAGGGAAACAATTGGGGATTCCATATCCTTCTTAGGAGAAGGACTAAAAGCTTAGAGCCAATGGATCCATCTCTAATAACTTGCCTTTATAACCATTTGTTCTTTGCTGTAGCTTAAGGCAGAATAGAGGAGGAGGGGCCAGCTTGGTGTAAAGGACCAGCTTGAGAAAAGGAGGGGGTTAGGAGCTGAGAGGGGAGGAAAATCCTCTACAATAGGTTGCTGCATAGGGAGCAACCAAGATTTTCCAAAACTAGAAAAAAAGGTAGGAAATGAAAAGGGTTGGGAAGCAAGCCAAAAAATAGGAAATGAATAAGCAAAATAAGTTATAAAGCAAAGAAATAAGACAACAACCAAAGGTAGGCAAAGAATGGGAAGGGTAGGCTAGCAAGGGTCGAGGAAGAAAATGTAGAAAGCAAGCTTAGAGAGAAGATATAATGTCTCTCTTATATCCCCATTATTAATATATACCTGACTTTCGTTTTCTTTTTAGTGCAGACATATTAAGACTTCTAATTTGAAGACATTAGTGTACTTGTGCTTAGTTTTGAGGTAATTCTTGAGCTTGAATAGCTTCTTCTCAAATTTCAATCTCTAAATGATGTTGTGTGATTAATTTTAGTATTACTTCTTTTTAGATTGAATTCTTTGACTTGAAAAATTTATACCATAAATTATATCCAATGACTACTTGGAATTGGTTGATACAAAAAATAAATAATTTTCTATTTTTACTCCAACATTCCTAATTATAAAATATTGTTGAATCGATTTTGATTTATAAACAAGACAAAATTACTTTTTAAATATATTTTTTCTCTTTTACTAGATAAAAGAAACTTGTTTTATTTTTCAAATATTTATCTCATATATGTATAGTTTATGGGTGAAACATTCTATTTTTATTTATATTTTTTAGTTAACATAGAAAAAGATTATTAAATAAAACTTGGGAGAATAAACAAGGATAATTTAGTCTATGGCATAAAATTTTAGTGGTTAAAGACTCTTTGCTGATTGATTTTATAAATTAAACTATAATATTTTATTTATTTAAAGTTACTTTTTAATTAAAGCCTAAAATGCATATTACAATCTATCTATTAATTTTACTATATTTGGCATGGCAATGATACCCTATACATAATTTTATTATAATCATCGAAAAACTATAAATTCTAAAGGAAGACAGGACAAGGTTTCTTAACATAAAACAATATTCCACTTAAAAAATAAAAAATCAACTTTGCCTATATAAAGTTAATTAAGTAACCACATATTAGTTATACGAATATGTAACTCAAAAAATAGTTATAATTGAAGTGTATGTTTCATATATGAGAATATTTAATGCATAGTATTTTTAGATACTTTATTCAATAAGACTAAAGTTTGATAATGTATTTTCTAATTCAAACCTTATAACTGATGGATTCCGAGTGTCTTTGGAGAAAATGAACTAGGTTATAAGTAAGCCCTTATACAACAAGTTAATTCAAAATTTCAAGGCAATGAATTAATGGTCTTATATTGTATATAACTTACTTTAATTTTATATTACTTTCTTATATGAGATCATTTCACTTATGAATTTTTAAAAGCTCCCCCTTACAAGTGAAGTTATCCATATAGAAACTAGCTCCCCCTAATCCATAATTAATATGAAGTAATTTGAGTCACTCATGAATCTCTTTTCATCGAACTTTGTCACGAAGTCATTTAAATCACTAATGAATCTTTATTCGTCAATCACAAATCTATGAATTTCTTTTCATCAAACCTCGTCAACCTACTCATCAAACTTCTTCAACCTATCTGCAATACCAATGAAGGGTTTGGAGGGGCTTGGAAAGAAAATAGACTAGGTTATGAGGAAGTTCATATATAATAAGTCAACCCAAAATTTTAAGCCAATGGATTAGTGGTCTCCAAAAATATGTGGGAATTCTTAATTTGGTGATGACAACACAAATTAGGCACTCTTAATTCAGTGATGACAACATAAGTGATACTTGATATTATTCCTTTTAATTAATTGCAAGCAAGAAAACGTATGAGTGAAAAAATAAAGTTACAATTCCTTTATAGCGTATTAGCTTATCTTCTATTTTAAGAAATATTTTAATTAGTTATATTAAAATAGTTAGGGTTTCATCATAAAATTGAACATATATATATATATACATATTTTAGAGTTTAATAGAGTTTGAGAACTTCTTCCTTAAAATTATTTCTTGACATGTTATCAAAATTGCCTAACCTAAGCTAACCAAAATCACTAATTTACTGTTATCATGGCTGAAGAAGAAGACAAGTGTAAAGATATTGGTGATGGAATGATGCAAAGGATGACAATTTCTCCCTATGATGTAACTTTGAGTGACAATGCTGAAATTTTGATAACACAAGTTCAATTAAATGGTGAAAATTATAATGAGTGAACTCATTCTCTCAAGATAATGTTGAGAGTAAGAAAGAAGTTAGCTTCATAGATGGAAAAATCAAGCGGCTAGATGAACAATTACCAAATCTTTAAGATTGGCAAACTAACAATTCATTATTGGTCTCTTAGATAATAAATACTATTGAATCTTCAATGCATTAGACCATATCACATTTTGGGGTGGTGTAGAATCTTTAGGAGGATATAAGGGAATGATTTTCTGTAATCAATAGGCCAAGTATACAAAAATTGAAAGCTAAACTTACTGAGTACATGTAACATCCCAAAAGTACCCTAGTCGGGAGTAGCATGATTAATTATGGAATTAATTGATTCATTGGGCTCAATTTG